>VZTM01034603.1:0-33099 GCA_013400555.1 Jacana jacana | reverse complement strand
GCTGCCCAGGGAGGTGGTGGAGTCCCCATCCCTGACTGTGTTTAAGAGTAGATTAGATGTGGTGTTGAGGGATCTGGTGTAGGGGAGAACTTGTAGAGTAGGGCTGATGGTTGGACTTGATGATCCCAAGGGTCTCTTCCAACCTAAATGATTCTATGATTCTATTCTATGATCTAGACCAGACCTGGTCAGTCTGAGGCTGAGTATGTTATCAGAAATCTTTTATCAGCACGCGCATGTGGTTTAGTCTGCATAAACAAGCAACTTGTATGACTAACTCAGAAAGTTTATTCATTTGTTTTTGAGATCAACTCCATAGAAATTAGAGGATGGAAACAGTTCCAAGATGGGAATGGCTGCTCCTCCAAGCACAATTAAATCTTATTGACAAGCTCCCAAAAGCTTCTTTTTGAAGGAATATAGGGCTAAAGAATGGAGAGCCATATCTGAAGCTGCTTTCTCAGGTGTTCCCAACATAGGGTCTCCTCCTCAAGGCATGCTCACTACTTCCAGTTTGGCTCCAGAAGTTGTTCTATGCTCCAGGTGCAGTGCAGCTTTCTGATCAAGGCTCCATGGGTTGGGTTCTCTACATCAGTGGAAGAAAAGGATAGAAAGAGTTGAATTGACTTTCCTGAGGTTACTGAGAAAGACACAAGTTAGAGTCTGCATAAGCCAGCACTTCCTTGTATCCTGACCATCATGTTGTGCCATAGGTCACATTCATATGTGGTACATTGTTTAAATGTGAATTTCAGCCATCTAAGAATTAGGTATCTGGTCTAACATATTTTGCAGGGTCTTAATCTCCGGTGGAGAGACATAGGCATCTGCAGGGAGAGGGATAATACTGACAGGCATTGAGAGAAGGGAATCACCCACTGGCCATTCTTGTTTTCATGCAACTGATACAGTTAGACATCAGCAGCTCAAATTTGGGAGCTGAATGCCCCCAGCCCTGTGGCTGGGAACTGCTCCAGGCCAGAATGCCTCAGTGCTCAGGAAGTCACGGCAGTAACTCCTGACATGTAGCCCTTGCTCACCTGTGCAGTTGGAGTTTTTTCATGAGAAATATTTTCATGATGCTTTCTCTCCCAGGGTGAAGATGATGCAATGGCACCATAGAAAGCAAGAGCAGCCCATCTAGGCAAGAGTTCTGAGTCACTGCATGGTATTATATTATGCACCTCTGCTGCCTAGTACTTTTAGATTACATCAAATAGTCATTCTGAAACAGCCTAGAATCACAGAATGGTTAGAGTTGGAATGGACCTTAAAGATCATTGAGTTCTACCCCCTGCCCTGGGCAGGGACACCTCCCACTAGAGCAGGTTGCTCAAAGCCCCATCCAGCCTGGCCTTGAACACCTCCAGGGATGGGGCACCCATAGCTTCTCTGGGCAACCTGTTCCAGTGCCTCACCACCCTCACAGGAAAGAATTTCTTCCTGGTATCTCATCTAAATCTCCCCTCTTTCAATATAAAACCATTACCCGTTGTCCTATTGCTACACTGCCTGATAAAGAGTCCCTCCCCAGATACTGGAAGGTCTCCCCAGAGCCTTCCCTTCTCTAGGCTGAACAACCCCAGCTCTCTCAGCCTGTCTTCGTAGGAGAGGTGCTTCATCCCTCTGATCATTTTAGTGGCCCTCCACTGGACCCATTCCAACAGGTCCATGTCCTTCCTGTGTTGAGAACTCCAAAGCTGGACACAGTACTCCAAGTGGGGTCTTGCAAGAGCAGAGTAGAGGGGTGGAATCATCTCCTGTGACCTGCTGGCCACACTTCTGTTGATGCAGCTTAGTGTGAACTAAATCCTTTTCTGTATTGCCATTCAATTTAATACATGTAAAAATAGAGCATGCCATTCATAGTGATAAATGAGGAAATTTCTGCCACCGTCAGACTTTTAAACCTATATTTGATGGTCTGAGAGAGAAGCCTAAACAGACAGATGGGTCAGGTATGGTAGTACTTAGTACCGTCAACAGAGCCCAGTTGCAGTGTAACCCACTTAGGGAATGAGTCATAGAAATGTTTGTATTATGTTCTCTGAAATTTCCTCTTGCAATCTCACCATCAAATATTTTACCAGAATGTGAGCAGTGCCTAAACCTGACAGAGGATACAAATAGGATGTGTATGTCGAACTGGGAACAGTTTAGCTCCTGTATCTGTGGTCTCAGAGGACACCCATCTGTTTGATTAGACCGGGGGCCATGAGCATTTCCAGTTGATAATATTCATTTGAATAAAATGGTTTCGGGAATGGGAGTGGGGATAAAAGGGAGCAGATGATAATATAAATGTATGTTCAGGTGGGGAGACACACTGCCACCACTAATACTCATTATGAGTGATGAAATAGAATTCTGACTGGATGGGAGCAGGAGTGGGAGTTGAAGAGATCTGCTAGGTTTACTGTTCATTTCTGCAGACATGCCAGCTCATTTAGTAATGTAACAGCTCCCATTGCTAACCACTTAATATATGATTAATGTGCCACAGGATTTCCCTAGACATTTATGACACCTTTAGGAATAGATATGACAATGACTTTATCACATGGAGTCACTTCATACTGTCTGTATCCCTCTTAATGATTTATATATTCAGGAGTGATTATATCACTAGTACCCAGTAACATAATAAATGAGAAAACTCAATGGTCTGTAAATTACAACATTGATTAAAGAAGTGATTAGTGATATAACTCTTACATGACTATGATAATGCATGCCTATATTTCAGGACAGCATTTACATGCTGATGATAAATCTACTGCAGTGTTTAGAATGACTTTACAGCTTTAATCAAAATGTAAACATTTATAAACAGATAATGTTTATTGTGGAGGAAATGAGTAGACTTCTGTTACTCTTCAGTGAATGAAATCCAATCCAGAGCCAGCTTTGTATTGAAGACTGAATGCAGTGTCACCCCTTGATGAATGCGCTCATCAAGGTAGAGCTTTAATTTGCTGCTTGCCTCCATTGAGACCTGTTTTGGTTTGTTGGGTTCCTCCTGACCAAGCTGTGAAGGAGCCTCACTCATAAATTCCACAGCACTGTGATCGGCTAGTGGCTCACTGCATAACAACCCAAAAGTCAATCACCAGCTTCAGAAATAGTTTCTAGTCTTTAGGCATCTCCAGCATAATTATGCCTCCTGAGCCAATAGAGGATTTTTGTGTTCAGCTGCTGCCATTGTAAAACGCCATCATTAACATTCATAAAGAGGAGGGAGCCTTTTTTGTTTGTTTTTGGTTTTGAGAAGCCAGGGTTTTGTTGCAGTGATTACTTTTTCTTCTTTCTATCTCTCTTCTTCCCCCTTAGGTTTCTGACAGATGCGACTATATTTTTGTCAATGGCAAAGAAATGAAAGGCAAGGTGAATGCACTTGTGAACTTCACCTATCAGTATCTGAGTGCTCCTCTGCAAATCACAGTCTGGGTTCCACGCCTGCCTCTTCAGATCGACATTTCAGACACAGAACTGAGCCAAATCAAAGGCTGGCGGGTCCCTGTTGTTTCCAACAAAAGGTGGGTTCTATTTGCTAAATTCTTGGATGTTTCTGTAAAATGGATGGAGTTGATTTTAATTCTCAGCAAGAACTGCTGCAGGGCCTGCATCCAAAAGGCGGCATTTTTCCGTGAGGAACAGCAGTAGTGTAATCCCCAGCTTTGCACTGGTTATCTGCAGATATAGTAAAGCTTTTGAATGTTGTGGGAGTTTCGCGTCTGTGCTTCCGTCTGTCCCGTGCAACGAAGTGTAGTGTGTGCTTTAGTAAGGACCACTTAGAGCATTGCTGTTGTTCAGGCATACCAGCTTATGTGAAGAAGTGCTATCAATCATTTGTGTGGTCCTTCCGCATGCTAGATAGCCATGAATCAGCAATGGTCCTACAAAAGAGAAGGGAGGGCTGCTGCTTAAGGTGGTAATCTCTATTAGCACTCTAAGGTTAGTTTTCACTAATGTTCTTGAAAACATTTCTTTATGTTTCATTTTCTTAACAAAAAAGACCAACCAGGGACAGTGATGATGAGGATGAAGATGAGCGGAAAGGAAGAGGATGCACTCTGCAGTACCAGCATGCCATGGTGCGAGTCCTCACCCAATTTGTAGCTGAGGATTCTAGCCCTTGGGGTCAGTTGAGCTACCTGCTGGGCTCAGATTGGCAGTTTGACATTACAGACCTGGTGATGGATTTTATGAAACTGGAGGATCCTCACATTGCCAAGCTGCAGGAAGGCAGGATTTTGATCGGACGGGAAGTGGGAATGACAACAATGCAGGTACTGTGCTCTGGACTGCCGCATTCTGCCATTCTCATAGGGAACCTGTGTCGGGACATAAATAGCAGTGTTCTGCTATCTTGAAACAGGGTCATTTCCCATTACATTCCTGTGGCCTTCTAGAATGTCACACAAAGCATTAATGCAACAACATTCATCCAAGCAAGAGGTGGTTCGAGGCATGCAGCATGGCCAAGAGCTGGAAGCCTTCAGAGATGTTTAGGAGAGACAGCCCTTGCAGGTTCAGTGAGAAGTCAGAGCTCTTGCATGGATGCAGGCTACCACCAATCAGCTGATGGGCACCCTTTTGACTTTTTGAGACTGAGATCTTTAGATTGTGTCAAGTTTCTTTTGACTTAAACATTAATTCAGGGGGAAAAAAACCAGCCTTGTTAATAACCTTGAGAGGCACAAGCAGCCAACAGCATATCCCACTTCTGCCCCAGCTGCATCCTTACTAAGCCAATGCACAAAGAGTGAGTATACCTAATCTCAGCTGTAGATATGAGATGGGGAAGGTGGAGAAAACAGTATGTTCATGAACTAGCTATTCTTAGTTCTCTAAAGATAGCAGTATAGCCCATCGTTTCATTAAAAGAAAGGTTATCCTACTACCTTGATGTTCTATCAGATACAGAAAGGCTAGAGAAATGAAAATTTCTAAGCAAAGAAGTGAAAGACAAATCCTAGATATTGCTAACCTCTCTGTGAAACGGTTGGGAAGTAAATCTGATGAGCTCATCCATACTGGACATGGAATAACATGGAAGAACACAACTGAGATAGCACAGCTTTCAGTATTGGATGCAATGTTCTCACCCAGCTGTAACCTCTCTACTGAATGTTTTTCTGACCCAGCTAATGAAATCAGTCAGCTTTTTCAGTGTGCTCTGCCATTTAATTTCTATGCATAAAGCTTTGGAGATAAGAAGGGATAGTGACCTTAAGAAAGGTTATTTCAATTGATCAGCCTTTTTCTAAGTTGATTCTTTTGTGTTTCTCCAAAGGTTTTGTCTCCTCTGTCTGACTCCATCCTGGCAGAGAAGACAGTGACTGTGCTAGATGACAAAGTGACCATAACAGACCTTGGAGTGCAGCTGGTGGCTGGGCTTTCACTCTTTCTTCAGCCAAGTGCAGCAAGTAATCGGGCTATTGTGGCTACAACTGTTGCCCAAGAACTGCTTCATACTCCTAAGCAGGTAGTGTACCCTCCATATTTACTATTGTTGCCTTCTGGGATGGGACTGTTTTTTCTCCATGTGAAATATGAATAATAATTCATAGCAAGTTTAGAAATTGTGTTTTAAAGTATAGGTGTAGCACGTGTCCGTGTCAATTGCTTTTCTCTAGAGGTACTCTGCAATTGTCTTTTTATTTAATCCCTTCAAATATGGACTTAATCTGCAGTAGAAGCTTTGACTACACTGAAGATTATATTATTCAAATTTTTTATACCCTTTCTTTAGATGATGCAACATCTGCTATTTTCATAATGCAGGCAGTCTTTGGACAGTGATCCTTGTTTGCTATATGAACATGCCCTTGTTTTCCATGCCAGAAATCACCAAGCTCTGTGTGTCACAACGATTTAGTATTTTGAAGAGCTATAAAATAGAGGCAGAAGATAGCCAAATACAGTCACAGCAGACTGCCAGGCTCCTCTCTCCTTTTATTTTTTGGATGGATTTTAGGGGGTTCATCATTCAGTTTGTTAAGGTATCACTGCTCTGATCCTACTTAATTTATTCCATCCCTGTAAAGAGAGTCTTTTAGGCAGCATGTTTCAGGTCACAGCCCACTTGGAAAAGAAGACTGGAGAGTACCACCACAGCGAGGCAAACAGTTGCTCTGGAACAGATTAAAAACAAGGGTCAGTAGCACTGGAACAAGTTGTTGTATGTTCATGGCTCTTTCAGTCCGCTGGTTTGAAGAGAGGGACTGGGGACCATGCAATTAACTCTGTCCACAGCTACTCCTCTCACAGAAGCTGTATTTCATCTCACAGATAGGGAGAGATCTCAAGTCAAGGTTTATGGTCCATTTTCATGATTATTGGTACCTAATTTTCTGGAACATAAAAATAATTGAGATTGTTTTATAACTTAGTGACAGGAAAATGTCCAAGCTAGAAGGACATGCTGCCCATCTGTTCCATTTACTGCATCCTGTAAACATAAGAATCTTATGTAATTAACCCATTTATACCCTTCTCCGGGGCTTAGAAACCATGTCTGACATATTGTCTTCAGACAAAGGCAAAAGCTAAAACATGTCATACCCAATTCTGTTATGTAGGACAAAGCACCATTTGTCCTGCAGCATCATTGGAAGAATCATGGCTTTGATTGCAGATAAAAGAGCTTGTGAATCTGGAGAGTTTGCAAAGATACATTGTCAGCTTCTCAGATTTACAGGTGATCTGTCCTGAGTATTTAAGGTATTTATCAGCATCAGGTTATGGCACATTATGACAGGGCATCTCAGTAGTGCACTATGTGACATCTCCTGTTGTATTATGGCATTGTAATATATGATGTGTCATTATTTATCACTGCAATTGGCAAGTTATGAAATAGTAGGAAAGAGTAAAGATGTGTAAATGTGGTTTGTTTTGAAATTATTTTTCCCGGCATCTGTGTTATGGAACAATTTTAGTGAAATATTTTGTTGAAGCTGATGTTCTTTTGTGAGACAATTTCCATTTCCTCAGAGTGGCACATTTCTGACACAGAAATGACTGGACATATCAAGCTGTCCTTCAGAGCAATGCCTTCTACCTGTGGTACTGCTGGGCAGCGTGGGATACTGCTGTCCCCCCTGTCCTCTTTCTGGGCCTACAGATAGCGCTACTGCATCATGTTCACTGAAGGTACTGACCGTTAAAACAGGAGGCAAGAGAAAATCAAGCAAATTTTTCTCAGTAAAAGCAGTAAAATCTGTTGTTTCTTCTCTAGACTCCATCTGGGGAAAAAGAAGGAGGAACCTAGAGCTTATTAGAAGGCAGTGGAAAAGCTTTTCTACAGCAGGATCTGAAACACCATGGGAAATCTCGTTGCTTAGTAGCAATCCCAAATTAGTTAGTTTTTCCTGCTCCTATGCACAGCGTCTTCTGTCCCAGTTTCATGCAAACACAGAGCAGCATGTTCTTGTGGAGTCCCACTTCTCCTCCCAGCTCCTCTACTCTGAAGCCTGCCTACCCCTTCTTGCTTGTCTTTCCACCACCTCCTCTTCAACCAGAAGTAGAAGCAGTGTCCTGCCTACTTCCCAGGTGAAGGCTTTGCTGGGAGTACCGCACCTCCCTGTGGGGAATTTGTGAAGGTCAGTTCCTCAAGCACTGTGAGTGTTTGCAGTTCTGATCCTGGTCATGTCAAGTCACTGTGGAACCTGAGTACAGTCCCTAGTTATGGGGGCATTTTGGCAGTGCTTTCATCCCAGGGGTCTGAGCTAATCCCACATACTGTGCAATTCATGGCCTATTTTACTGTAAGTCACTCATTTGTTCTCAGGCCTAAATTCTACTCAGCCTGGAACAGAGCTTGCCCAAGGAAGGGCTGTTGAGAAGAGACCTCGGGGACTTGGCATTTGCATCACCAAAAAAATAATACAGGAATAGATTTCACACTAGACACTACATTGAAGGAAATATTCTTAGCATAGGAGTGCCCCACAGAGTCACTTCCATCAGTCTTTTCATTGGCAGTCTGAATGGAAGATAGAGCATTTAAGACACTTGCCCTTAGAAGAATTAATGCAAATGAAGGAATGCTTGTGGCTAAATTTTGCAAGAAGTGACTCATTTGGAGTAATACCAGCTGAGATCCTTACTGAGCTCAAATTTTAGATGGGAAGTGTTGAGTATTTTCTGAAAATCAAGCCCTTTTGAAAGAGGTTTTTTTCCAAGGGGGAGAACAGAACTAAGCATATACTTGAATGTTGCAAGAACTTCATTATTTAGGTGTGTCTTTTCCTCTCAACAAGTTTACAAAAAGGCCCAAATAACTCATGCAAATTTTCCTGCTGCAACTGAAAAACAAAGTAACAGTCAAGATAAGTGAAGGTTTTCTTTTTCTCAGGAATGATTGTGCGTGTCTCAACTTTGTTACATGGGAAAAACAGTCATATTCTTAGTCAAATGTTTTCATTGGCTCCACTTCAGCATCTTCCATAGCCAAGCTTCACCATAGATTAGCAAATGTCCTTGGGTAAATGGTGATCTGACAGGCACAGTGTTGTCCCCAGCAGATTAAATGGGACATCTGCATAGTGCAACAGGTGGCATAAAGCATTACACACGTTGTGCCATTACAGGTCTTTCACTATCATAGAATTCTATCGTAGAAATGAATCCTTGATTTTAATAACCATACCATGTCTGCATAAGTAGCGCAAAACAGCCAAAAACACCAAATCCTGAAAAGTTGGCAATTTCTCCAAATACTTAGTGATCTAAAGAGGATAAGCTTTTTTTTTATCTTTATCTGTATTTAGGGAACTAATTACCTGAGGGGACCTCGGGGGATGCTAAGCCCATACTTCCTTTTTTTTAAAATCAATGGGGATTTCATTGGCACTGAAAAGTGGATCAATGATTTAGGTGCCTAAAAATAAATGCATGCTGATCAACTTTTAAATATCAAAGTTGAAATACCTTGCGAAAATTTGGAACCTGTAGCTGAGAACAGTCTATTTTTAGTATTCATCTGCTCAGGTAGGAAACCTGTTCCATTTGGCTTGCTGATGGCTGTTAAAATCAACACTGCCATCTTAAAGGCTTCTCCAAAATATAAATAAAAGAAAACCTACAGCGTTTAAGTGTTTTCTGAACTGAGTGAGCTTCAAGGACTCTTAAATTTCAGCTGGCTCTGCAGGGAGGCTCACAGTCACATCATAGCTTTTCTCATCACTGTAGGGTATTGCATGTGGTCTAATGAAGTGAAATGGATAAAATAAAAAAAAGACAAGAGAAAGCCTTTAATAAATAGCTGTGTGTATCAATATATCTCTCAGTGCTACTAGAAAACTGCAGATGTTTTCTTAGGGAAAAAAGAGCAATGCTAACACTTTGTGAAGGCCAAGTTCATCTCTTTCGCATGCGTAGCTTCTGTTGATATCCATGACAAAAGCCAATCCTGTAAGGTTGTCTGTAACCTCAGGGAGTGTCCTCTAAGATGTCAGCTTTCACTCTGGAAGGAGGTGAAAGTGCTCAGCACCACCTGAATCAAGGTGACAAGCTGGAATTGCTTGTATGTCCCTGCCTTTTGGATTGACGATACTGCCCTGTTTCGTCTTGCATCCTTCATGCAAACTAGTTCTGGAAGTTCACTTATATCTCACCATTAAGTAGCAGATATTAGGAGTATTTTTATGGTATGGATTCATTACCCCATTCTGGCAGTATAAATTACCCTTAAATTGTATTCTATCTTCTTTAAACTGACAGAGCAGTGTAATGGCTCACAAGTATGACAGAGGAATTAAGCAGCATAGGAGAGGGAGAAAGGATGTATTGTTAGATAAGAATCTGAACTCTTCCCATGCAAATACAAGCAAATTCCCGCTGGAAATGAATGTCACATTAGCAGATTGGGCAAAAAGAAGAGAATGAAGTACGCAGTAGGGGAATGCATGGTTTGAATTAAGATCTGAGTCCTGGCTGTCTTTCATTTCCACATCATAACGATCAAGCCCAATTTTTACTACACATCCACAAGCTTAAAAATAAATGCACATGTAATACTTTGATATTTCATGTGATAAAATTGCTGGGGAAACCCATTTCAGCATTCAAGTTCCCAGACAGAACAATCAGAGCTGGTCTAATAGAGGCTGCTGAGAACAGTATCCTTTCAAAAAGCCTTTATTTGAGAGGGATGTATTTGTTTTCTGCAGAGCCATCCAGACATCCATTTCTTTCCTTTGGTGTCCTGCTTCACTTCAGGACTATTGCAGCTGACCCCAGTGCTCAAGGGCTTATTAACAAATTTTGTTTGTGCTTTAGTGAATGAAGACCATTAAAAGGGCTCAGAATACAAGATAGCGTGCCCTGGAACCAAGCTGATCCCAGCTTTTTGGAGGAGGTATTGAAGGACACTTTGTAATCACTGACTGTGGTGCTCAGTGCAACATCCTTAGATAAGCAGACCGTCAAATGCTTTAGAGGACAAAATTATCATCACTGTGGCTCCCAGATTTTCACAGGCACCTCGTGTGAGTCCTGGCACAGCGGGACCCATGAGATCTCTGTATGATGGGCTTTCTACTGAGCTTCCAAACCAGGTCTGCTTCCTGCATTCAGGCCGCCTTTTGGAGTGTGAGCTTCCTTGTTTTATCTAGGTGGAAGACACAGCCAGCAAACAATAGTGTTTGTGGTGACTCATAGAGCAATGTTTGAAGTATTCCAGCTCAGGCAGTACAGAGCTCCACAGGGACTGTTAGTTTCCATTAGTGCCATGTTACTTTTGTACCCTGGTAACTTCCCATTTGTTTTACCCACCTAAACATAACAAGTGTATTAACGAGGGAGATACAACTGCTAACAAAAAGCAAAATGCGAGTTTATCCAAGATTTATCAAGTTGCATCTTTGGACTGATAAGTAGCAATGTAATTCAAGGCCAGAAAAGGTGCTGTGACTGCAGCAGACCAAGAACTGGCCAACTTGCTGGTGTGGTGGGTCAGCTATACCTAGAATGGAGGGAGACAACAGCAAAGGCACAAGAGAAAATGTAGACAAAATGTGTCTTGATAAAGAAAGTTTTTTATGTACTTAGAGAAAACATATTTGATAATTAACAGTGGTTGTGGGAAGCGGTTTCTTCATCCCCTCTGGACTGGATTTTGCTGCCATTAACATGATCTAATGTACATTATCTGACTCACTTCACATCCTCATAGTCCCCATATAAATCATCCTGTTCTCTACAAGACACTGGCATTAATGTGTAGTGGTGGCTCATTTGTTCTGAGAGCACAGCTGAGTACATGTGTATGTGCGTATGGGCATGTGAGAGAGAGGAGCAGTGGAGGCAAGAAAGACTGAAGAGCCACATAATCCCTCAAACTATTTGTTTATGCTTGATAATTAATGAACACAAGCATTTGTCACCTCAGTGTTGAGGGCATCAGACAAGGGGCAGCAACTTTGCAGGTAAGAAGGCTGCAATCCATCTTCATCTGCTGATAGTAATTGGAGGACCTTGTCAGAGATTCGGAGGGGATTTATTGATGCAGTAGATAGGATTTGCAGAAACAGCTCTTTGAAGGACACGGTATTAAATCATTTCTTTTTTTTCTTTTCTTTTTTTTTTTTTCTTTTTAGCTTTTCAGAATTTATAATCATTTGGGAAATTCACTTCCTTCCCCTGCCTTCAGCAGTGAATGAGAGGAGATGATCTCTTGCCAAATAGAATATTTGGGCTGATACAGTATACTTTGGCAGGATTTGAGATTCTGTCCCTCTTTATTGCATTTGTTTTTTTTCCCTTTTAATTAATTAGCTGTCTGTAGTATAAGCATGACAATGTTGCATTGTGAAAAATTATTTCTTGGAAATAAAAAACCTCAGTGCAGGTTGAAAAGAATGGCTAAGCTATTGCACACCTCTGTTATCTATAGTAAATCACATATGTGCCTGCAAATTTCAGCTACTGCCATTTCAGTTTTCTCTATCTCTGCTTCATAAAACCAGGAATGCAGAATAGTGGATAAATAGTGTAAAGAATAAAAATTGGTTTGAAGTTTTTACAACTTTGTCAAATTCTAGCAATTCTAGGGCTGAATTTTAATAATGATGTGGATATCATGAAGACAAGAAAGAGGAATACATGTTGCTCTCCAGTGCCTGAATGGAGACCTCAGACCCCTCGGAGGTACTGTTCTACCACCAGTAAAGCCTACTTGCGTAGTAAGGGCCATAATCAGGCCTGGTGCTGTGCAATGCTAGGCGTGCTGTGTTTGGCTATTAAGAACTGCACAAAGGATCTAGTAATGTAAATCCTTTTGTAGAGATGTGAAACTATGAAAGTCCCCAGTGGAAGCTGTGGGGAAACACAGGCCTTGAAATTTCTGACCTTAACTGTACAAAATTCTGCACTTATTTTCTCATTCCGCTCTCCAGAAGAGAATGCCACTGACAGAGGGTGTCAAGCCTGTTGTGTTATAGGCTGGAAATTATGCTTTTGGGTTTGCATTCTGTAGGTTAATGAAAACTAAGTGTGTCTTACACACCTCCCTGATGGTACACGAGGCTGTCCTGCTGTTTGCGAGATAAGCATGGCAACAGGGTGTTGAACTGCCAGAGGAGATGCATCTTTTTCTCTCAACACATACCTGTTAAAAAACAACCACCCAAACCTTTACTTTCCCACAACTGGGTTTGCTTTACTATAGATTTCTATGATACAAGGCTAAGCTATGCCCTGCAGCTTTATGTTTCTGTCTGTTCAGCCATTTTGGGGTTGTTTCTCTAATGAAAGATTAGCTATTTTAATTTCCTTACACAGTTTACCCTTCCTGGCTTCTGAGCTACTCTGATTCCGTTTCAGCTGGTTGAAGTGCATTTGAATCATCAAGAACTTTGCCTTCTTTCCTGTTGTGCCACGACTTATTTTTCCTCTTTCAGTCCCTCAAGAACTTCCTGATAGCGCTTTGAAAATCAAATATTCAGTATAATCCAACCTTCTGCACAGCTAAATGCCCCTTGCTGTTTTCATTGAAAAGCTTTAAATTTAACTAGAAGGGTAGCAATTCCCTTTGTTTATAACCATAGCGTGACAAATTGTAGCCAATTGAAAACCATATTAGGTTGTAAATTTGTATTATGACTGGACGTTAACAGGGTGGCAAGGCTTTTCCCCAGTGGTGATTTTCAGCCCAGTTATTCGGATGTACCCAAGTGTAAAGTTATTAGGACCATCTGCGGTTTAAGTCTGGGAAGAAAAGAACTTTGGTTTTGTGTGAAGTTGCACCTCGGCAATCTGCCTGCACGTCTGCTGGCTAAACAGGCAAGACAGAGCAAATGAAAAAATAAAGAAATCTCCTGCAAAGAAAGCTACTGAGACGTGGAGAAGTAAATATCTGTATCATCTGGATGGGATTTCAAACGGCAAAGAGCTGACCTCTAGCTTTGTGTTTGCTTCTAATGATGACTTCTAACAGTGCTACCTGCAGAGAACAAAGACAGTCCAATTAAATCCAGGCCATTTGTATTTTTATTGTAGAGATCATACCAGAATCCCCATCCTCCTCTCCTTGGCACGGAAATGTGATGGATTTTTTAATTATCTCAAGGATAAAGTGTGTTTCCCTTAAAACAAACCATTCTCCAGCAAAACAGCACTTGTTCCATGGGTCTTTTTCTTGCCAGTGAATCTTCTGCTCAACCATTTACAAGATATTGTGGTAGCTCTTTATTCCTGCTAAGGTATTTATGCCTTGTTTAATTTGACAGCTCCCTGTGACACCTGTGCATGGGGAACATGAAGAAAATAAGTGTTCTGTCAAGTGCCTCTGGTAATTTTTCTGGTTTGTCTCTTTCGGGTTTTGTAGGACAGGAATTGCTTTCTTTATAAATCATGTAAATTGTAGCTTTTTAATGGGTACTTTGGTATTATAGACATCTCGTATAAATTATTTTATATGTTCTTTTGCAAAACATTTGCAGGAAGGATAACAGCGGAACCTTTAGTGAAAAATGTGACCAATTTTCTGCCCCATCAGTTGAAGCTTGATTCGCTTTAAATGCAGTACAGAGCCATTGTCTTCCATTTCCTCCAGCTGCTGTTCAGAGCTGAGAGGTGGATGAGCTGCAATGGGTTGAGCTGGTTTTGTAAGACCCTGTCTTTAACCATGTCCCTCTTCTTTCAGGAAGCTGTAGTAAGCACCTGGATTCAGTTCAGTGACAGCTCTGTTACTCCGTTGGACATTTATGACTCTAAGGACTTCTCCCTTTCGGCCACATCGTTAGATGAAGCTGTTGTCTCGATCCACCAGGATGCTGCCCTAAAATGGCCAGTTGTGGCAGCAGAAGGTGAAGGGCAGGGCACTCTAATCAAGGTGGACATGATGATTTCTGAGGCCTGCCAAAAGTCCAAGAGGAAAAGCATCCTGGCTGTGGGGAATGGCAACATCAAAGTCAAGTTTGGCCAGAATGATGCAGACTCTGATACAGGTGGAGATTATGATGCTGATGAGATTGAAAACCACGCTAGTGACCGGCGGCACAAAGTGTCAGATCAGGAACGGTATGGCCAGGATGGACGATATTATGGTAGCTCTTCAGCAGAGCGAGAGGAAGGTGCCATGAGGAAAGTCAGCACCACAGCAAAATCTGTAATAAAAAATAAAGTAATTAAAAATAGACTGGATGGTGGTAAAATCTCAGACGATAGCCAGCTGCAGAACATTCCTATAGACTTCACCAACTTCCCTGCTCAAGTAGACCTCCCAAAAGGCAATGCAGGCATGGAGGAAAATGACCTGGTACAGACACCTAGGGGCCTTAGCGACTTGGAGATTGGGATGTATGCTCTGCTAGGGGTCTTCTGCCTCGCAATTCTAGTCTTCCTAATAAACTGTGCAACATTTGCACTGAAATACCGTCACAAGCAGGTTCTGGTGGAAGGACAGGCCACCATGACCCACTCCCATGACTGGGTCTGGCTGGGAAATGAAGCAGAACTGCTGGAGAACACAGCAGATGCATCACCTCAGCAGGATGAGCACACAACTATTATCGACCGAGGGTCAGGTTGTGAGGAGAGCAACCAGCTCCTCAACGGCAGTGCTCAGAAGAACATTCAGAGCCAGGTTCACAGATGTGCTGACTCAGGGGGCAAGCTTGGAAAGGAACAGAAATCTGAACCTTTACATTCACCGACATCTAAACGCAAGCGGGTAAAATTCACAACATTCACTACCATCCCACCAGACGATGGCTGTCCTACTGTCAACTCAATCCTAAGTAGCAATGACGATGACATTAAGTGGGTGTGCCAGGATATGGACTTGGGGGACTCCAAAGAGATACGAAACTACATGGAAAAGTTCAAAGACAAAGTGTAGCTCCTTGCTGGTTTTTTGGGTTTAACCACACCTTGATGCCTTCAGTTCTACAGTATATATTGGGACAGAAGAGGGGGAGGAGAAGGAACCACCAGGAGAAATGATGAGGCAGTTTTTATAATCAGGGAAAGAAATTTGCCAAACTGTTGATGGTTTATTTTTGGTTTTCACTTTAGTTTGTTTTTCCAGCAGTTACTCAGCCAGTCATGGATTTAGGAAGTGGAATATAAGTAGCAGAAAGGAGCAAGGAAATGGTCTGACCAGTATGACGAACTGAGCAAAATGAGGTTGTGAAAATTTGTTTTATGGGTCATTCAAATAATAATGACAGTAATGTTTCAAAGTACCAAAAATATGTGTAAAAAGAAAAGAGAGAATATAGGAGCATGAAAAGAATAAGTAAGAGACAAACAGTAACTTATCTGTGTTTCTAATAAAACATCAGAATTCTGGACGCAAGGAGATTTTATTAGATTGTTACGCAAGCTGTTTCTTTTTATCCCTTCATTTGAAGTGAAGATGTGTCTTTGGCATTATATATGAAGAAGAAATTACCTGGTATTTTTATTTTTACTTTTCTGTTTGTCTTGCAAGTCGAAACAGAATAATTTTCCCTTTTATTTTTCTTTTAAATATCTTAAAGCCAGGAATTTTTTTAATTCACTAAGTTCACAATGGACCAAGAACATTTTGTTTGTAAGTTAGCTATAAATAATCTCCTGTCATTCAAAGAATTCAGGGGATAAGTATAGACTAATAATTTCCATGTGGTGTCTCTTCTGAAAGCCTAAGCCTCCATTGTTTCACCCTGGCTAGAAATATGTTCTGTTTGGAAGAATTAGTCATTTTACTTTCAGGTTTGGATTGTTAATATAGTTGTTGTTCAACATTTCCACAACCAAAGTTCCCATCGTTCACCAGGGGAAGAAGGTGCTGTTTTATGTTAGCTTTTAGAAGTGGGAGTGCCCCACTGGTGCATTTTCACTGTACCTGGAACTGAGACCATCACAGGCCAAATGTGGAGAGCCTGGATTTAGTCTTTTTTTAATTCATAATTTTGTTCAATAATTTTCTGTTTATTCTAATGTCACCAGCTCTCATCAAGCTCAGAAAGCTACAAGAATGGACAGGAAGACATTGATTGTTCCCACGCTTTTATTTCCTTGTAGTGGAAGAGCTGGCCTCTGGACAGACTGTTTGAAGGAAGGGAAATATTGCTGAAACAAGATCAAGAAATATCTGGAGCTATTTTATAGGTTTGGGGTTTGGTTTTGGGTTTTTTTTTGCCTTTGGACCAGCTAAGACTGAAAATTTTAGACTAGTTTGTAAAGCTGATGTTTTGAATAGAAAATACAAAACCAGTAATAAATCTGAATACAAACCAGAGTCATAGATTCGTTGTGTAAACTGGCAGGACTGTGTAGACTTGGTGCCAGTCTACACTAATGGAGGACACAGATCAAAATCAATACAATGAGCAAACCACTGTCATCCAAAACCTTTTGTAACTGCAAGGAAGATGGTTTATCCAGCATTTTGGAAAACAGTATTATGTCCTGACTGTTGCCAGAAGCACTTACATTGTCCTGTCTTTACCCATGTATTTCTTTTTTTTTTTTTTTTTATTACTAAACTCAGTAGTTTGGTTTTTTTACTTGGACAAAATCAATCCTGCCACCCAGTAACATAGACGGACGTTTTAACAAGATATGCCTAGTATGCGTTGTAGACTGAAAGAATGTAATATTTATTTATACATGTTACACGAATTGTAATTAAAATGCTTTACATGGCTTGACAAAATAACCTCTTTTTTTTTTCTGAGGGGAGTGGGCTCCTTCTGTCATTTCTGTGTTGAAGTACTGCATCATCCACTGCCTAGTGGCTGCGACAAAATTTAAGCCGCTTTCTGAAGAGAGGAGAATAGAGACGTATGAAAGTTTTTCACTGCCCTGCCCCTTCTTTGGTGAACCGCTTCCCCTTCCCACCCAACACGTGGTGATGATGATGGATGGCAGGAGAAGACAGCAGTCAGGCACAGTTCATGGCAGTGTCACTATTCATCTTGCTCATCTTCATGCCTACCATCAGCACGAACAACTCTAGGACTCTTGCTTCTGATGTGTGCAGCCCAGTCATAATTAATTATGTTGCTTCTCTGATTGATACAGTAGGTTCAGATGGAAGCAAGTTTCAGTGAATCACAGCTGACATTTACAAAGCACCCGTATCCCAGAGGACCCAAAGCTACTTTACAAGCTAAGCACAGTGATGCATCAGCCACACCTCAGGGATCAGTATATCTTCCTGGGAAAACGCAGGTGTCTCTGAGGTGAAAAGGGCATTTACAGCACAGAACTGCAAAAAACAAGTGGAGGAACAAGAAAGATAGTATAGAGCAAATATAATAAACCATGGTAGCGCAGAATGTAACTGTTCAAATTGCACTTTTAAGAAGGCTGTTACTATGCTAACCAGCCCCTGTATGAAGAATGGCATCTCCTGTAACCCAGTGCTCCCAAACACTGGAAAGGGCTTATTACTAAGTCATTGTTTCTAATCCATGCACCCTGACTTTGCTTTTGGCTGCTCAGGCTTTATAGGATCAGAAGACAAGAGAGTATCTAATATAAACAGCTAGCTACTGAGAGAAAACTGTGTGAGCAAGAATTCATCTTGCTCTGTATTTTCATGATGATATGTGCACGTCTTTCTTGGTCTTGCTATCTCACCACATTGTCTAGGGCAAGTATCCCACAGTGAATGAAAACATTATTCCTAATTCACCTCCTCTTCAAAAGCTCAAGTGCTTTTTTCAAGAAATTAAAACATGTCTTCATTGAAATTAAAAGGGTGGAAAAATCAAAGTTTCCCATGAGAAACTATTTTGCAATTCCTTTTCAAAAACAGCCATGTAGGTTTTTGTTGAAAGACACACTCCTGTATTAGTGCAACTCAGATTGGATTCAACATTCCCAAAGAGAAGAGCAGGAAAGTTATAGCTTATTCGTTGTTTATGTATTCATTGAAATAGTCACCATTTTTTGCTTTTGGTTTATTGACTGCATGTATATTTCTGTTGCCTGTAGATTCAGACATAGGCAGTTTGTTTGAAATTACTCCCCTTTGGAAAAAATAGTTTTAATATACAGTGGTGATCATTGTGGCAAGATTTCATTGATGATCAGCCATGTGTCACTTCTCAGTGACAGCATTTTGTCACTATATCTAAATTAGAAAAAGTAGTGGCTGCAGAGTCCCTCCAAAGTGAGTGGTTTGAGAGGCTTGCACACGGAGAGTCCATTGACAGCAGCCGGTAGCCCTGTGTTGGACACTTGCCATTCACAAACACATATGGCATGTTACGCACGCTGCAGATTACCATGGACATTTGTTACAGTTCTGACTTACCCTTTATCTTGTCTGTGCTGTAATAATCACTTTGCAAATGCTGATAATCATGTACAACTGCCAACTCGAGCGCATGCATGGCCAGAGGGGAGAGAGAGGCTTAAGCAGCAGGTTCTTCAGGAGGACTCAGGGCTGTCAGTGCAGCCACGTTCCCAAAGCAAATGAAATGGCAACACAACAGCCCTGAAGCACATAAAATGGTTTTCTCTGATGTCTTTTTATTAACACATGCTTATTATTGATGTCTTTTAGTTCCTGAGTTATCAACTAATGGACTTCAGCTAATCTCCACATTGGCAACATGGTGGGGTTTTAAAGCTGTAAGAGGAAGCCACCTGACGTACGCCTATCGTAATATGACATCGTACTATAGCAAGGAAGAAGAACCACTGCTCCAGGTTTTGTACCATATATATAATTGTAGTCAAAATGTGGAAAATGTGTTCAGACTGGGTATGATGTGTTTAACAACAGGCCCACAGGATGCAAGGCCTGCGGTGGTTGTGAGGGAAGAATCAGGAAGCCCCTCCAGTCCCAAGATCTTGCCTGTGTTAGTCCACAGCTACAGCATTTCTGTCTAGATCTATGTGTCTCCATTGAAGCCATCTGGTAGAGCCATGTTAATTGACAGCAGCCAGGAGTCTGGGCTTTTGATTCAATGTATATGAGAAGTTTCTGACTGGGCAGAGTTTTAAAGCTGCTTTGCCACATTATAAACTGAATTTGTGTGCTTCCCAAGATGAGGGTTTTGGTTGTTCCTGCCATGAAAGTTAGAAGAGATAAGGCTACCAAGTCTGGGGACTTGGGTGGGATGGAGACAATGCCTCTCTTAGCACAGCCTACTGTCTTCCTTAGGAGAAGAAACTGTTTCATGTGTTTGGTATTTCCTTTACTAGGACCTGCCAGCCTGGCTCTTAGAATCATAGAATAGTCCAGGCCAGAAGGGACCTCTAGGGTCATCTAGTCTGACCTCCTTACAGCCAGCAGGGACACCCCCAACTAGACCTTGCCCAGGGCCTCATTGAGGCCTCACCTTGAATATCTCCAGGGAAAGGGCCTCCACCACCCCCCTGAGCAACCTGTTCCAGTGGTCTACCACCCTCATGGTAAAGAACCTATTCGTAATATCCAATCTAAATCTGCTGTTCTCCAGTTTGAAGCCATTGCCCCTCATCCTGTCATTCTTCAGGATGTTGCTTCAAACAAAGCTACCTGTTGCCTCCGTCTGGGCTGGCTGAGCTGTAGAGAGACTCAGTTGCTTTCCTGGAAATCCTGGCAGTGTGCTTCTCTGTGCTCTTTGTAGGTCTTAAGCCCAGAGGAAGCTTAGAAGAGGCCATTGATTTTGATTCCTCTAACTCATGGCCGAACAGGTGCACGTCTTCAAAATTGCATGGTCTTTGTTAAGGAAGACAAGCGGTATTTGAAGAGACAACAGAGGGAATTAAAGAAAGGGAACAACTCAGCGTTGCCTTCACATTTAATTTTTCTGAAGCTACAGAACATAGTGCTTCAGACACAGAGGCAAATACTGAAATTTTTCAATTTATCTTCCACTGACCAAAAATTCTGTCAAAGCCCAATTCTGAGTGAGCGACCGTAAATGATCATCTCAGCGGGGAGGAAACCACTGGGCTGTGAAATATCATTTATTTGAGAAATTCACATTGGGTCAAATGCCAGGATTTACATTTCTTAAGTTTTGCTGTGCTGCAGTTACAAAGGCACTGGGATCGGGCGCAGAGACCTGCTCTGAACATTGCTCTTGGCAATGTGATGTATGTGCCAGATGAGGGAATCTCTGGGTGCCAGGGGTACATGGTTGCAAAGATAACACGCTGCAAGGTACATTTTTCTGTCAAGGAGCCAGGATGGAAATTCATTAATAATAATTTGCACTTAGAGGAGAGCCTTTCATCTGAGAAGCTCAGTGACTTCCAGTTGTTAAAAGAGAACAAACTGAGGAGGCCCTGTTTTCTCAGATGAGACAGTGCCAGGTGAACACCTTCCCCTTGTCAAGGGCCAGACGGACACCCAGCTGTACCTGTGTGAGGGCTGGATCTGTCTCCTGGGGACAAGGCAATTAGTGAAATCACCTGGTGCTGGCAGTAGTGAGGAACCCAGTGTGCTGGGGGGAAAAAGAGCATTTGGGTTGTGGTTGATGAAGGTTGAGCACTGTGTAGAAACTGTGCTGCTGGTGGGGTAGTGCAGCTGTAGAATGGGAGGGTGGCTGGTTATAGGAGGAAGGAGCGGGAGAAGATGAGAGAAGAAGTGAAGTTTTCTGTTTGCTTGGAGGCTACTGGTACAGAATGGACCTTGGTGCAAAACTGAGTCCTGCTTTGTTTGGTATTTATTTATTCTTAGGTTATGTTTGGAGGGAAGGAGAAATCTTGCTTGCTTAGGTGTCCCAAGTTTGGGAATCAGTAAGTGCAGCTGTGTGTTGCTCATGCCTTTGGCAAGGTGAAGGCTACTGCTAAAGGAATAAGATGCAACTTGCCTGGTATGTATGGATGGGAGCACATCATAGTGTAAAGTCAGCATGGTATATCCTGGATTTGATGCCTGATATAGTTTAACTGCTAGGAAGTCCATGTTTCCTCAACTAGTGGGCATGCTGACTTGCCCCCAGCTTCCAGAAATACTTTGATGTTGATTAAATTTGAGAGGTGACCTGAAAAAGGCTCTCGCTTTTGGAAAGCAGGGATGCAGTGAGTTTATGGTGCTACACCAAGCTCGCTGGAAATAAGACAGTGACCCCCAATGCCTGCACATGCATTTATTCTTTCCTTCTTGCCAAGCTGCAAGACCGAGTAGCAGTAAGAGTGTTGCTCTGTTTTGAAAGATACCCAAACTGGATTTCAGTGCTTAAAAATAAGCTGCCAGCAAAGATGCAGCAGCAGGCAGATATAATGATGCAAATTACTGAATAACTCTTCCGTCTTGATTACTTCTTTTGGACAAACTCAGACCCATTCTTTTTATGCCTTTGCTAGGGGAGGGCTTAATGCTCTTTATGTGAAGCAAGAATGTCAAAGCCAGCCATGAGCATCCTGGAGACAATGTGTTTGGTGTTCAGCTGAGCCATATCCAGTTGCAAAGGCAGCCTGTACTAATCATCCCCTTGGCTGTGGCAGGGGGTGCTTTGGGTGCCCTCAGGCATGTTGCAGCCAATTGTGCATCTTTCTGGAGGTGCAGTAGCATGTTCGGAGATGGTTGATAACTTTTTTATTCCTGCTCCTGGTTCAAACCTATATCAGAAGGTTTTTCAGGTAGTTTCCAGCATGTTGTATGGCTATTTAGCAGAGCTACAGTGAGTGCAGGGGACACTGAAGTACTTCTGTGCTCTGGATGCTGGAGTTGCTTCTCAGCTCTTCAGAGCTTCACGCTGCAAGGGTCACATTTGATCTCCTGAATTCAAATAACATGAGTAGCAACTGAATTCCTGGAAGCCATTGATTAGGTTGGAAACCTTCATGAACAGATTGCAGCACCATAATCACCTGGATGCTTCTGTCTGGCTAAAAATACAGGATAGGAGGGAAACCTTACAGAAGGCTTTTGGTAGTTTTGCCGCTGTCTCACACATGGCCTAGTGGAAGAAGGTCAGCTGGCCTGGCTGAGAAATGTCTGTTTTGTCAACCTCTGCTCATTCCCTGCTTGTTTCTTTCACTGTTGGATATTTTAAGCTTCCATCTAGCTTCCTGAGATTGTTGATTTAACTTGCAGCAATAGTAAATGAAAAGCCACTGGCACAAATTCATGTTATTCAGATTTCCTGTGGACTGTGGAGAAAGGAAAAGCGAAAAGAGATGTGGACTGTTTGTGCTGCAGAACTGAAGAATGAGAGCCAAGTATCATGAGAGGAAGGATAAAGACTTAAGTTGTATAAAGGCTAGGATAGCTTTCTTATTTTGGTTTCTGTAATGTGTATATATAATTTCCCTGACTGTTCTGATCATTCCATGTTTGGAGAGATAATTGTCCTGGTTTGGGAGTAAGATCTACATGATGCCCCTGAGGATTAGGATGTTTACATTGCCTGGCTGCATGGAGTGGTAGCAGCACAGCAGGTACCAGAGCCTCCACTCTGACAAGCCATACTAACACCGGAGGAACTGTACAATGAACAGTGCTGTTGGCAAGTACTGTCCATATAATTGATAATCTGGCTGTATGTGATAGTCAGGTCAGAATTGCATGTTTTCTGGTGATGGGGAAGATTTTGGGTTCCAACAAGCATTGCACATCTTATAAGGCTCTGGATAGACGGCTGCACTGCCAGCAGAAAGCCCCACTTGAGACAGACAGGCACCCAAAATGCTGTGTAGCTAATGATTGTCACTTCAGTGTCATTTAGTAGCAATTGCTATAGGAGCAGAATTATCCAGGGACTCTTCTATGGTTATGATGACACTATACATCTTACAAAACTGAGCTGAGGTTACCATAATGATGAGACTCCATTAATTTAATATGATATTGCTACAGGGCCTTTTTGTGGATTGTCTGAAAGATTAGTATTCTTTAACAGAAACACTTTGGCGAATCAAGTCGCCATTTCCCATTCTTCCACTCTACCCCTGCGTTTTGGGATCTGCCGTTTACTTTTTCCATCATGCCTCTAGGTTAGTCATGCCACATCCATCAGCAAGGCATGAGTTTTACACACTTTTTTTGAAGTGCTCCAAGAATATCTTCTCTGCTTTGTAGGCCATTTGTGTCTTACTATTTTAAAGGCTATTATTACAAAAACAAAATGCAAGATCATGTTGGGGGAAGAGGGAAATGAGCAGGTCAGGTAACTGACCACTTCAGGGCTTTTTGAAAACCCACAAAGCAGATTAAAATGGATGTTTCTCCCAAATGCAGAGCAAAAGGGTTTTGTTCCAAACTGGGAAGAAACAATTGGTATCAATCCATATGTCTTCCCCCATACGGGAATCCTGTTTTCTATGCCTTTTCAGGGTTCTGGTAATCACAGGTAGTGTTATTTGTGGACCTGTGTTTTCTCTTAAGTAATGTCAATGGGACCGAGGCAGCTATACTCAGGTAGGTGTGAGTGAGGGTTTCACCACTCTGAGTTGTAAGTGGCTCTGAGGAAATAAGGGAATCTGGGAGTCTGGGCTCTACCCTCAGCTCCCTGCAAGGCTGTCCAGGTTCCTGCTCTCTGAATAAAAGCCTGTGGGCCCTGGCACAAGCTAGTGTTGGCCTGACACTTGTGGTTGAAGGGAAAATTCCTAGGCATGCTAATGAGATATGCAGCTCATCTCAAGTAGGAAGGAATTAAATATTTAGATAAGAATTACAAGTGTGTCACTCCATAGAAGTGGCTGGAGTGAATGATCACCTGTGATAATGTGCAATTGTGAGTGAGTGCTGTGGTTCATCTAGCAAGGAATGGTTACCAAGTGCAGCATTTCCCATTAAGTTTCACAGAGCTTCATGTCTGCACAGGTTCGTGAGTACAGGCCTCTTGTAATACAGGCTTTTGGAGAACCCTCCATGTTTCAGGTTTCTTCCTGGTGGTCCTTCCAATAGTATCATCTGTCTGAGAAGTAATTGCTGTAGTAGAGCTCATATTTCTTCAGCTGCTACCTGTAAAACAAGCAGATAGAAACACAGTTCTGTTTAGAGAAGGCTAAAGACACAGAGGCACTCTTACTATTTTTTTCTTCAAGCCCTCTACCTAAAATGGGAAGAAGCAGGGCTAAAAAAATAAATAAATTCTAGTCTAGTTAAATTGAGGTAGCTGGAAACACAAGGCTAAACGTGCAGATGCTCAGTGCCATTGTAGCGGGTGTGGGGATGTCCCAGAGTTTTTTCAGTGACCCAAGGATTGCCATGGTGAGTGGTGAGCTGCTGCTGCAGCTTCAGGGATGTAGGACCTGTGGGGCCATGGCAATGGCATGGGAGCTCCACATGTAGGGCATGGTCAGCTGCACAGTGTTTAAATAGTTCTGCATTCACCTGGTGCATATGTATGTTGACATATATTGTGTAGACCTGTGGCAAGTTATATTCCCAGTTGTGCAAGCTGCTGGAGAGTGATGGGGAGGAGAAAGTGAAAGGGTGTGTGGAAAGGGCAGAAAGGAGGAGGAGAGAAGGCCTGTATTTCTTCCCGGCTTTTGTTCTGTCTAATTTTAGTTCAGTAGTTTTAATAACCTAGTTTAAATTGTGCTTAACTTTGGATTTATGAACCAGGTTATGTTTGATAAAATAACCAGTCCTAGGTACTTACAGGTTTTATTAAAAAGATGAGCAAATAAATATAAAATGAAGCAGGCATATTGCTAAACTAATCCGGTACAATTTCACTAAACTACCAGAATGGAATCATGCAGCAATCAAAGGCTGCTATTAAAACTGAATCCATAAATCAGAGAATTCAAATTAACAGTTCACCAAATTAAACCAGCAGGTAATCAAATTCAATGATAGTGTTGATGCTAAGAGGAATTGCTCTGTGTTGGTCTCATCGGAAAAACATATGGAGAAGCCAAGTCCTTTCAATTGATGATATAAACCAGTGCTTTGGCCAGTACAGACCTTCAGCTGGTGAGGACCTAAGCACATGGAAAGTAGGTGCAGATGGGACATTAAATTAAATCCTTCCCAGGGATGTACCTCAGTGCAGACAAATGCAGAAAATTGGTTTGCATGTATATCTTGCATGAAATTATCAGAATCTGCATCATGGCCTCTGCGTCATGGTCTCTCCTCTCACTCCTGCTCTTGAACCTTCGGTACCACTGAATCTTCTAGTGGTCTTGCTCTGGAGACACTGGTTGAGTTGCAGGCAACCTTGCTTCTCTTTAGACCTCTTAGTGCCTGAGAAAGGGGGAATTTCACAGCCTGGTATACCTTTCTAGGGCACTGCTACTAACCATATGGATGCTGGTCTATACTACAGACCCATTCATTGCAGAGGGGGGATGTATACAGAGGAGGGCCAGAGATCATCACACTCTGTGGTGTCTTGAGTTATCATGATAATGCTTGGAAAAGTTTGGGGAAAAGATGAAGTGGCTATTTCCCACCTCCCCTACTTTCTAGATGAGTGTCTGTGCATGGGGAAAATAAGGGAAGACTGGCAAAGAGGATTATAAACATTGAATTATTGAGGTTGGAAGAGACCCTTGGGATGGAGTCCAACCATCAGCCCTACTCTACAAAGTTCTCCCCTACACCATATCCCTCAACACCACATCTAATCTACTCTTAAACACAGTCAGGGACGGTGACTCCACCACTTCCGTGGGCAGCCCATTCCAGTATCTGACCACTCTTTATGGGAAAAATTCTTCCCTAATGTTCAGCCTAAACCTGCCCAGCTGCAGCTTGAAGACAACATGCTCAGGTGACTTGCAGCTGGGGTGTAGAAAGGTGCATACATCACACTAATTGTTGTTTAGCCTTGTGTGCTTGGCAAGTAGAACACCTGTGGCTAGATAGGATAGGCCTGTGATGGACTCAGAGGTGCCCTATCGAACATGCTTTGAATTCCTACCCTGCTGTGGGGAGGATCAAAGCCTGATGGTGAACTACACCTGAGTGAACACCTGATACACAGGTGAGAACAGCGGGTTGGGTAACACTCCCTGGCAAGGACTGAGCTCTGTGTCTGCATTCCTGCTTCTGTGCTGCTGCCCAGGTGCTGCTTTGGATGTCCCCTGGTTCAAAACTAAATTTACTCTGTGTGTTTCATCTGTGGTTTTGTGGTGGTTCCTGTGTCCTGCCTGTGCTAGCTCACACACTGTGTGGAGTATCCTGTGTTGTCAGCGTGATCCATCCATGGCATAGCAAAGGCAGTAATAAACAACCTCTTTACTTCACAAAAACTGCTTGGTTAGCAGTAAGCATATGTTCTTTCAGAAATACCCTCATAGCAGCATGAGGGCAGAGAGGGAAAGGCCAGCCAGGAAGCTTGATGTCAGCCTTCTAGCTGAGGTAATGGACATAAAAATCTCCATATGCCGAGAAGTCATTTTAAGAAAAAGTGTTAACCTAATTAGCCCATTTGTCTCTTCTTTCATCAAGCATCTTTCTAACAACAGTCACTTCCTGCCTTAAATCAGGAAACTAATACAAGTAATGCGATAACTTGTGTTTTAGTTATTGGAGTAAGTTATCTTGCTCTTCTGAATACATGTCAAATTCTGCCTGCAAATTTGTCCACTTTCTGTCTGCGTGGACCAGAGAATCTCCTTGCATGAAGTTGGAGGAGTGATCACTAGATTCAGAAATAAATCTGGCCTTTTAGTATGAAGATGAAAACAAGGTAAACAAAATAATGAAATTTAAAACAGAACCTGTACTGGCAAGTGTGAATTCACTTACAGGTAATGCAGGAGTTGCCCCAGGGAAAAACAGTCACATAGAGGTGGCACAGAAGCAGCTGCTTTTGTGTGTTTAAATGGAAATGTATGGTTGAACAAGGCTTGCTGCAATTTTGGTTCTAAAATATGTAAATATGCTTGCTAGCAATTTCCCATTAGAGTCCAGTGGCTTAATTAGACAAGTTTAATTAGTTCAGTTCCATCCAGCATTGCTAATCTGCAAGAATTAGAAATTCTGAATCTCCCTCAGATATTGGTGAGGCAGTGGTTAAAAATGGAATTTGAAGGCTTTTGCAGATCCCTTCTTAATAGGGAGCTGTAGGAAATGCCTCTTTTCAGCCTCGGGCTATTAGACAAAATTTGAATTAGGAACACTGCTGAATGCTTCAGAAGTGGGGGCTGTTTAGATGCAAAGTCTTTCACAAGTAAGTGCCTAAATGCTTTCATTTAAATGGGAACTTGTTGTTCCTGGATTCAAGGATGTGATCTAGTAGAAAACAGTTAAAATCACACCATGTACCCAGTTCTGAGAAGGTAAAACTCAGCTCCAGAAAATCTTGATCCTTGAGCTCATCTCTTTGAGCTCTTCATCTAGCAGAAATATTAGCAATTACCTGGCAGAAGATCTTCAAGCTGAAAGAGCTGGACTCATTTGGCATTGTGCAGTGCCCCTTAAGACTAGGCACTGCCTGTCCTGGGCTTCCATCCAGAGGTTTCGTCATTATGATGTTTATGAAGAAAAAGTCGAATGTATCTATTAGAGGAAGAAGATAGCTCTAAGATTTCAAGGTTAATTAAAATCGGGCTGGTGGTGGAGAAGACCAGGAGCTGGTATATTGCTAAATAGCCAAGGTGGCATTTCTCAGGACTGTAAGTGCTAACCTGATAGAGGAAAGGGAAACTACTGAGTGCACACCTAAGCAGAAATCTTGGCCAAGATTGCAAGGGGTGACTAGCTGCTTAACCAATGTCAAGGTGTCAGCAGCATTGTAAGACTGCTCTCTGTGCAAGTGCAGGCACACAGTGCTATTTGCCAGAAGATGGCACTAAAAGTATGGCATGTTAGATGCTGTGGAGGCTGATCTGCTTGTTTGTCATCCGTTGGGTAATGGTTCATGCACGTGCAGATCTAGAGCTGACAGGGTTGTGTATAATCAATATAGCCTAAGGGTCTGTTAAGCAGCAACACCCTTATGCCTAAAGGGGATCTGAGATTGAGGAAAATAGTTTGGAGGGTTGTTTTTTTCCTGCAAACAAGAAGCCACTGCTGAAACACTTATTTTGGTGAGTGACTCGCAAGCTCTATTGAGAGACTCTGGGTTTTGTTGCACAATTCAAGCTTCACTGTGCATCTCCTGGGGAAGAGAGGTTTGCCCTTGGGTAGCACAGTTCCACTGCAGTACAATTCCTCTGTCTGAAATGGTGGTGTCAATGTTTATAGCTGCACCTTGAATATAACAGACATACTAGCATACTACCTCCTGCAATAATTGAACTTGTGGGGTCAGAAATTGAGTGTTTTTCTGAATGAGTACCAGTTTAAAAATGCAGATGAAAAGTGTAATTATGACAGACATGTCTCATACCTAAGGTGGAGCTGGAGTGGAAACAGTGTGTGTCTTGTCAGTAGAAAAATTACTTTTGGGAGAGGGCAGGGAGGGAGAAACCTGTAGAACTCTTATCTCTGCTTTTTGTATCACTCTGATGTAAAGAACATCAGAAAAGATTGTTAGTTGCCAATGATCTCTGCTGAGTGTAAACAAAATTAAAAGCAACAGTTCTTGGGCTATGGGCTCTCTGTGGGTCCATACCTGACTGAGATTGTGAGTCATAAACAAGGAGAGAAATAGAACTGGGACTCAACAGCATGTGAGTTCCTTGGTGAGTTACCAGTGGCCATGTGGGTCCTGTTGCCCCAAGGTTAATGTGCTGCTGCTCCTCACACTTATGCTGTGGCATAGGCATAAAAGCCCGTTGTAAATTGGGTCCTTCAGCCATATTGCTATCTATAGGTAAAGCTGTGGCAAAGTAAATTCATGCTGAGGCTGTGTCACCCCCAATCTTCCTCTTTTTCTCCCAAGCTGCTCAAGTCTTGTCCCAGGAGTGCCGGGCTCTGGTTGTGCTTCCACCTGTGAGCATGATCCAAGGTATCTTTAACTATTTTAACTTTAGCTAGAGGAGGCCTCCTCCCTCATACACCCCATAACCCGCTCAAGAATCTGAAAACGTAGCGCAGATTTGTGTTGTGCCTTGCTGCACCATGAGCACTCCTGACAGGGACAGAGGCAGCTCTGTACCATCCTGCTAGGGCAGGACTGAAGGGAAGTGGTTAAAGGAAAACCTTACATAGTGCTTGGAAAACGAGGGTTTGGTATTGTACATAGATTTCCCTAAAAAGTCTCCTACTGAAATGTTTTAAACATGCAGCAGAGTGGGTCCTGCGGTGGTGGCTAGGGCATGACTGTAGCAGCAGGTGTTTTTTTCCTGTGACAATAGAGATCAGAATGTGAAGAACACACACCCTGCTCAACAGCAGAACATTGATTCTCCTCCTTGATACATAGCTGTGAGCAATCTAGGAGCTGTGGTACCAACTTTCATATCAAATGCTTTCCTGGGGAATGCCCCAGGAGTTACTGATCTTTTCAGCGGCCATCTTGCAGAATAAGCAATAAAAAGTTCTAACACAGATGTCTCTTCCCTTCCTGAGCAGCGCCCCCAGCACGTTCTTATTCCTTTCCATTCTTGCATTATGGTCCATTCATGCAGGCTTTCCTTAAGCTGAAAGCACATAAAGCTTGTGAGCAGTGGAAGAGAATTACTTTCGCTTTCCAAGTACAATAAAATCTTTCTTTTTTTCCCTTCAGCATCAAGCAGAATTGTAGTTCACAGGAATAAGTTAATCTTTTCATATCAGGACAATAAAGGCAATGTGAAGTCCATCCAGAGCTTGTCTCTGGCTGCTTGGGTGAGCATAGCCATGCAGTATTTACAGCCCAAAGATGTTCAGATCTGCATTTCTCACCCTCATCATGTACCAGCAGATGCTTCTTTGTGCATACACCCAAATATTGATGATTCTCTTACTTTTGTTTCTTTTCCTTTTCTCCTTCCTTCAGCTCTTAGGGAAATAATCTCATTGTGATGATGTTGACATGCTTTAATTTTCCTACCTGGAAACCATTCTTCTGAGGCTGAAGTTAAGAAAACAGAACAACCAGCAGCAGTCTCAGACTTCGTTTTGCTAATACGGATTCCATGGATTTCCTTTTATCACACTACTGAGCTAAATGAAATTACAGAAGGCTAGTGAGCAGCCTTGGTTCCTTCTGATTCCTATGCACTGCTCTTGATTATGGAGTAAAGACAGGTCAAGTGCCTCATTTAAATGAGTAGCTGGTGAGGCTGGGACTTGTGAAGGACAAAGTAGACTGGCTTAAGATGGAAAAGGCATTAAATTCCCAATTATGATTCTGGAAATCCTCTCCAGAACTAAGCACACTCACTGAAGTATCTCAAGAGGGGTAATATACCTGAGTTACCAATTCAGTCTATTGCAAAGTTAATGTGTGTCTGTGAACTTCAATTATTATTTTGTGTTGGTTTTTTTTTTGTTGTTGTTAGTTTGGGTTTGGGTTTTTTTGCCCTTGCTTGGTTTAGCTAAACCCTGCAAGAGTCCAGATTTCTGCCTTAGATTATGCCAAGGATAAGATGGTCTTGTGTGCTGTGTGGGGAACAGACTTGGACTAGGATTTACTTCTAGTTCTGCTACACTTTTCCTCTTAGGATATATAGTTATATCTGTTTTCCCTCTAAACAGCCTAAGTGCATACATATAAACACATGCCTCTACACAAATCCATCCTTTGCCTTGTCAGGAGTGCTCGGAGACAGCAATGAGGAGCCCCAGTGGACTGCAATACCTCCCCAAGCTTGTGAGAGACTCAGTTGCTTGTTGGAGGATCCTGATGTGGCTGAATCCCTGGCTGCTCTCCAAGTCACTGCATTCAGGATGATAGCTGAAACGTAGATCTCATTCTCTTAATTCATCCAGGATTGTACACTCTGGGGTTCCCTTTATGCTTATGCACTTCCCATAACTTATTAAACTGTTAGTGGATTGCACAGTTACTGAGCTGCAATGTGCCATCTTATTGGAGTGACTTGTCTTGCTTTCTCTTACCGTGTTTTTAGGTTGATTTGGAGTAGTTCTGCTGCTGCCTCTGGTGAAGGTTTGGGTGTAAGGAACTCTTCTGTGGTCCTTGAGGAGAAGATGCTGTCCTCAGGCTCCCCAAAAGTAACACAGCTATCAATTACATCTGGATACTTAGGACCTCAAGGAGTAAGGTAGAAATGGTTCCTTCCCCACTTAGATCTGTCTGCTAAATTTTGTGCAGACTGAAATACAATTTAGAAACTGAAGTGATAGCATAAACAAACCCTTGAGTTATCAAGGATTTAACAGCTTTAGGCTAGGAAAAGGCATGAGTTTCTACCAGTTTTCACCTTTGGAGAAGGGTGAAAGTGATGGAGGGCAGAGGACTTCACTTTGTCATTACAGCTGAAGCTTTAACTGTCACTGACCCATGACTCTCCTGCAGGTTCACAGTCCTTAAAACATCCATTTGATCTAATGGAGAGATTGACTGTTTATTTATTTTAAGAGCACATATGACTGTGTCCTGATGCATGTGCAATGATTTTCCTACAAATATCTGGGTGGGCTTTTTCTTTTGGTGCCGTACCTGTAGCAGCGTTCCGGCCTTCATGCTCCATACATAACAAACCTTGGAAAAAGCAAGTGAGATGCTGTGTTACAGAGAAAGATAAGGGAGGATCTGGAAAAAGAGGCTAACTAGAATAGGGGGGTAGGGAGTAAAAGAAATACCATGACCTTTTCAGAAAGACTCAATTGCAATCAGTCTTGTGAACTTTGATTGCTGCTTCTGATACTCTTCAATTGCATCTCCTAGTCTTGACTTCACCTATGTCCAGCGTCTCATCTCTGTCCCAGCTGCTAAGATATCTTTTCTCCTTCTTCCTGACTCTGCTCTGAATACTTTTAGATCTTTATTCTTTCTTCCCTTAAAAACTTCTGGGATTTGCGTGCTTTGTTGTTGTTGTTGTTGTTGTTGTTGTTGGCCAATAAATTGAGATCCTGAATGCTATTTGGGTAGGAGTCCCAGCAGGGCCGGTGCTGTCTGTAGCCTCTGACACATCCCCTGTGAAACCTGCCTTTGACTTAGAGCCTTGGTGACGGTTCTTGTGACGTTCGGTAGCTTTTTGAAGCTCATTATGCCACTCATCCCCATACTCAGCTTTTGGCTTAATCTTCTCCATGGCACCTCTTGGGGAGTTTCAAAGGGCCTCACTGTAGGTAGGATTATTCAGCCAGTGCCTGTAGATAATGGAACGCTAAGGCTGGACCTGAGCGCTGATACGTTTGTCTGGCTCCTTCCCTCTGCTCTCACCAGGCTCTGTTCAACTGCCATTGTCACTCTGTCAGTCTCTTCTGTGTATCTCTGCCCTGGACACTGTCTGTAATTACTTTCCCACAGGGTCGTAACTCTACATCTCTGCTGTGTTCAGAGAGCTTGCAGCAGTGTAAATAAAACCAGTCTGCCTCTTCTAGTGCCCTGGGATGGGCATGCCTAATGTGACTGAGCCCAAAGGGTGGCAAATACTCAGTGCATCTGCTCTGCATGGACAAGATCTGTTAGTTCCAGGAAAAAATCATGCATCATGCAAGACAAGGTAATAATGTGAAGTGATTCAGGGGCTGTGTACCAAAAATAAATAAATAAAAATCTTGAAAGAAATATTTTAGAATTCCATAATTTTCTCAGGAATTATTCAGAAATCTTGCTCTGTTCTTATAGTTTTATACAAATTATTATTAGAATGTGGTTTCAATCACTCTTGCAGGCAGAAATTGGAGTCTTAAATCACCCATCACTTCCATATTTAGTTGGAAAAAAGATTTGGAAGCGAGTCCCAGCTCAGTGT
>VZTM01034600.1:0-14137 GCA_013400555.1 Jacana jacana | reverse complement strand
TTAAGAATAAAAATTAACCAGAAGGCTTATCTTTGTCAGTCAGATTGTTTGGATTGTGAAAGCCTCTTCTCCCTGGAAGTATCAGTGCCAACTAAATCCAGGCTCTGCCTTTGCTTTTGGCCCTCCCCAGACTCTGACTTTGTTCTAGCAAATTTTAAACGAAATTTCTAGACCATGTTCACATGTTCTGGAAAGCTGCCATATTCAAGCAGCAGCAGCTGAAAGGTCATGATGCTTAACTTATATGTGTATCATAAAATCAAGTTTGAAGGGGTTTTGGAAAAAGAAATATAAAATGCTATTTATGAGGCTCGTCTCCATTCAAACTTCTGAGATCCAGACCGTGACAAGTTGCCAATTTGCCAGCATAAATAGGAAAATGGTTATAATTATGTTTCCCTGTGCTGCTGTTCTGGAAAGTTTTGACCACTTGGGATGTTCCAGATTCAGCAGTTGTCCAAGAAGCACAAGTAAGAGGAAGGCCACAGCAGGAAGGAATCGTGCATCACTAAGCATGAGGATGCCAGCCCACATGTGGAGTAACAGCAAATATACTGAGATGTTTGTAAGAAGAAAAGAAACTGCTGAGAGGCCTTAAAGAGTCTGAATTAATCAATGGAGTTCCATGAGAGCCACATCCTATGGCACAATTCAAAAATTTGACATTACATGAAGACCTTCCAAGAGACATGCAGTCAGGATGATTACATTAGTGAACTGTCATACTTTTACCACATACTGCACAGAAAAAATAAGAGGGTTTTGTTGTTGAGTTCTGCAGATGATTACAGCATGAACAGGATTTTTGAGATGGTTATTTATTTATTTTGTGTAACAAGTTTTAAGACATCTTTTGTGTAGATACGTACGAGAGAGAAAAAGGGAAACAATTCACATCACGGGCCTTGGTATCTAACTTTCTGCATAGTACAGGTGTTTTTTGAAGATAGTGAGGCAGAGCAGGAATGCAGTCTAGCTGCCTAAAATTAAGGGCTAGTAATGCCTCTTTAGGTGCCATACCTCCTTCAAAGTAGACTACATAAATCACGAATACCAAGATGTAATGAAACTACTCAGGGGGGAAATAAGAAGGATCAAAGCTCAAGCAGAACACAACTTGGCTACCATGACCACAGATAAAGATAACAAGAGGCAGCTTTTTCAGTATATCAGTAGAAAAATGAAGACTGGGGAAAATGTAGGCCTACTGATGAATGAGGTGGGTACCCTAGTGGTAGAAGACACAGAGAAGGTGGAGCTACTGAATGTCTTCTTTGCTCAGGTCTTCACTGCTAAAGTGTCCCTCATGAATCCCAGACCCTGGTGACAAAGGGGAAGGTCTGGAGAGAGGAAGATTTTCCCTCTGTAAAGGAGGACTAGGTTAGAGACCATGTGGCTAAACTAGACATCCATAAGTCCATGGGCCCTGATGGGATGAGTGCTGAGAGAACAGACAGATGTTATCGCTGGGTCACCCTCCATTACCTTTGAAAGTTCATGGAGAAGAGGAGAGGTGCCTGAGGACTGGAGAAGGGCCAATATCACTCCAGTCTTCAAAAAGGGCAAGAAGGAGGACCCAGCCTTCTATGATGTTATAACTGGATGGCTGGATGAGGGGAGAGCAGCAGATGTCATCAAGGCTTTTGACACTGTCTCCCCTAACACCCTCATTAGGAAAGTTATANATAAGTCCATGGGCCCTGATGGGATGAGTGCTGAGAGAACAGACAGATGTTATCGCTGGGTCACCCTCCATTACCTTTGAAAGTNTTCCAACTCTGACAATTCTGTGAAACAAAAAACAAACCAACCAAATACAAAAAAGCCCTGATTACATATCTTGCTCCTAAAATTTATGCTCAAAAGTGTATGCATTTGGTGAACACCATGTTTCTGTTAGGTAGTAAATATGAAACACACTTTTGTCCTTTTACATATTTCTGGTTCATACAATATTTTACTGAGACAGGATAGAACAGCCATGAAAAACTGAGGTGAAACAAAACTGCATCTGTATATTCAAAAGCATAATTAAATACATTTCCATTTTTACTTATTTTGTTTTCTCACAGTGAGCAATTTAACAGCAAAAAGACTGACAAAACTGTACCAGAGTGATTTAAGTTATTAATTTGTTTATTTTTGCAGGAAAACTGTTCCGATTAAGAAAAAGTAGAGACAAATAATATAGGTCATTTAGGGATCCAAGAAAATGGACAGAAAGAGCTAGCAACATTTATTTTGGCCTCGCAGGAGGAGGAATAGCGGAGAAACTGCTGACTCTCTTTCCTATGCCAGAAACACAAGCCAGGCCCTATTCATGGAATAGGAAAAGTTAAGTCAGTGCAGCAAGCTAGCCAACTAGCTTAACTTGGGCAAAAGATGCTCTAGACTGTACTTCTAATATATTTGGGTTGGTATAGAATACCTTACTTATCCCATGCACCTGTACATAAAATCAGTTCTTCCCAAGGTAGTTAAATTTGATGGCATGGGCTGCAGATGACTGATCATGATTTCAAAGCATATTGCAGAAAAGATTTGGTTTAGACATGTGATTTCTACTCCACATCATCAAAACAGGTTGCGGCAAAACTCTGTCAAAAGAATTAAACACATGTTGAAAATGCTACAGGCACTAATTCATGCATTATCAAGTATAAGGTGCAAAGGAAGCCTAGGTCATCACTCGATGATATTTTCATTGTCTACTTTGTTGAAGTTGCCACTTTATTTAAACTGAGGAGCACACTTCCCATCTCCCAGAAGTAAGGCAGGCAGCAGTGTGAAAGATATCTTCTTGTTCAAGAGTCCTCCAAAAGGGAAGGCACAGAGCTGACTGAGACAGAGACACACAGATCATACATCGCCATAAGGAGCAAATGTCCTGCTTCCTGCCAGCAGCCTTGCTAGCTGCCAACAGCTATCACAGGGACACAGAACAGAACAGCTCAGAGATCACAGAGGCCACATGAAGAAATGGAGAGATCTCTTCTGTGTAGCGCAAAGACAACTGGAAACAGATACCAAACACAGCAGCCAGGTGTGGAACACCTTGCCCAAGCCTGTACCCATCTCCTCTCTAAGGGGATATGTACACTAGCTGGCTCAGGGCTGCTAGCACAAATGTCTGTGTGGACGAACATAACCACTAAGGACTCCTGTTGGATTTGGAGAGGAATATGCAGTCATGGGATTCCACATAATCCTAAACGTCATTACCCTCTGCGTATGTAACTGATGCTGCAAGAGCATTGTCCTTCCCTCCATAGGCACACATCTGAAATCACAATCTAACTTGCATATGGGTTAGCATACAGGAAAAGGGTTAACACCTGGATGCACAATAATGAGGCTCTTTAATATGATACAAAACTAATCGTATTGGGGCCAGGGTTTTGGGAGCATATATTACCCCACTACAGTAATAAGCATTTTTCAGAAATGTACCTTAAGTTCCTTTTGGAACTTCTTTTCTCTAAATTGTCTGCTGATTTTTCCCCTTAAATAAATTACTTAATTTATCTTTTGTATAAGTATTTCTTTGAATACATTTAAAATAAAAATTATTTCAATTCACTGACCCATGAAAAATCTTTCCATAATTTAATCAGGGATAATAATCGTTTTTGAAGCTGTGAAGTGCCTCAACTGCAATTTTCCGTGTAATGAACAATAAACTTTTATATTCAATAATAATGAAGTGTATATTCACTGAGGCATACATTTCTAACCACATAGTTTTGAGAGGAATGACATCTTTAAAAGCAGCTACATTCCACTCTAATTAATTTTGAGAACATAAACACTCTCCAAAGTTGCAAAATTAGACAATTATACAATAATATGTTGTAATCATAGCAGTTCTTCAGCTCTGAAGATTTTTTTTTTTTACATATTATTCTCACCACTACTAGGGTCTTGGAGCATATGGATAAATAGTATGAAGCCAATCAGCAATACAAAATGTATGCTTTACATTTTAGCTTAGACTTCTGGTGTTTGCAGAACAGCATGTCAAGCTGCTGTTCCCACAGCTGTAAAGCTTTAAGACTTTAAGAAAGCATTGAATCAGAGTCTGTCTTCACATAATTGGAGCAACGCAAAGTTTTGTTTGGGGGAGTTCATTTAAAACACAAAGCTCCATCTGACAAACCCCAGGTTATTTCCCACTTGATAAAAGTGTGGGATTATTCATTACTCTGTGATATGTAATTAACATAATGATTAGCTCTATACACCTTATAGGCAATGAACACTTTTTTTTTTTTTCCCCTTTTAAGTACCACCATTTAAAATCACCAGGATTAAAAAAAAAAAAAAGCCAAAACCCAAAACAAAACAAAAAACCAACCACCACAAAGCATCGTACAGCTACTGAAGGTATTTCCAAATTAAGAGGTCCTTGAGATTCCAAAACCAGCCCCAAAAAGCATAACAGTCACTCTTCTCTTCATGAAACACTCACAATAGCAGAGGCCCAGCTCACAGCTTTTAACTGCTGCAGTGCTTGCACTTCAAGGCAGGATGCTGTGAGGCCGTACAAAGGGATCCCACAGCTACTGCGCATCACCGACTAATGAATCTTTTCCCATGACAGGTACAGACCTCGGGACTGGGGTGGGAGCCAGACTGTCAGAGGAAAAGTTCAGTGCATCTGCAGTGGCAAAGGCTTAGTGTGCGAGATCTCACAACAGTCTGGAGTATTTACCTTTATGCATGTACGTTATGCCAAATATTTCATAAATCCCTACCTGTCATCATATGTATCAGTCAAATCTATATGCTATCAAAAGCATACACAAACCAAGATACTGTCAATCTTTAGGTTTCTTCCTTCTACTTACCACAGCTGAGGAAATTTTCTGTTTGTTCTGTCAAAACCGCTTTTAGTCTCGAGTCGTTCAATACCTTACAGGCATTTGAAGGGCATCTTTTGTTAGTTGTTGTTTATTAAACATAACATAATAATTCTGACTAATTCTTGGTAATTAGTGAATAAGTCCACTAATTTTATTTGAAATGTAGCGTAGGACCCTGAACAACTTTTCCAGTTACTCACAAAGGAGCTTTCACTCTAATTGGTGAGAACCAGGTTACCAGACTCACTGCTGGAGCTAATGCAGAGAGGTGCAACTACCCCAGACCAGTGCAGATCTTTTCAGCCTCTACTGACAGAATATAGGGACCTCATATTTCTCACATCCTTGCCACAAGACAGCATTGTTTTTTCCTCTGTGCGAGGCCTATCTAAACTTCTACCTTTCCTTCTACTTATTTGCTTGCTTTTGAAACCTATAGGTTCGATAAAATTTAAAAGCAGGATTCTTCTCACCTCACTTCAAATGTCACTGTGTACCTGTCTGCATATGAAACAGCTGCCAGAACTGCCCTTCAACCAACAGAGGGAATAAACACTTCCAGATTAGACATCTGATATATCTGAAAGTCAAACTTAAACAGAGATTAGTTGTGTGCTAAATGCTCCTTTTTTTTTCTGAAGACAGCCTAAATGACAAGTAAGTCCCACCATGACTAACCTACCTTTTAAAAGAATAGGATTCCTACAGAAACATCTTAAAAGAGTTGCTGTGCTGGTCTCTCCATTAAGGCTTCCTTTCAGTTCCATTGAGAAGAAGAAATCTGAGTGAAATGTTTTAGCCACACTTGTCCTGAAAGAAATCGCAGACTCTGGTCAAGAAATTAAAAATAAATGATGGTTTCTATTAATGGTCAGAAAAATAAAATAATTTTCTCTTATTCTGTGCAGGGAACATTTCCATTTTGATGTTTTTCTAATGAAAATTTTTGTATTCCAAGGCACGCTATATTTTGAAATTTGCCCGCTTTTTAATTACAAAACAAACACTATTGGAATGAGACAACAAAAAATCAACATCTTGTGTTCCGCCTTTACAGTGTTGTCCTGCTGCACAACAGAAACACCTTTGAAACCATACCTTGCTCTCCTCCAGCATCTTACCTTCTGTCTCCGGGCATAGTCTTCACAGAGGTAGAAATTTTTGGCACTGCAATTTACCTTCCCCTTCAGCTTTTGGCTCATCCCTAGGGTATAACTGATGGGCGCTAATCCACCCTAATTAGCCTACTGGGAAAACAACAGATAGCTTGCAAGTCTTGAAAGGCTTGTTCAGGAAAGTTGACATCTCTGGCAAAGAGCTTACTGTGTCTCCAATCAAGACAAAAGGAGAGATTGGATCACCATAATGAACTCTAATTTTGTATTGCTCTAGAAGGATAAAATGAGGGTGAATTAAACCTCCGAAATCTTTTAGCACAAGAGTAAATGAAAGCTTTAAATTATGCATTTTTTTCTGTCAACTGAATAAGCACGACTTTATAAGCATGATTTAATCCAAAAAACAGATGCACTCTTCCCTTAAGACAGAAACCTAAGCCAACTGGCTTGCATAAGCATTTTCTGTGCGTGATTATTGGACATGGCAGGTTGAAAGAACCAAGAAGCATGATTTTGAGCCGTGGCAGGAGATGCAAAGAACAGAGGTCCAAATCTTCACAGGAAATAAAAGCAGGCAAGCGAGAGAATAGTGGGGGAAGATATTCAGCAGTGTTTAATCACAGAGTTCAGGAATCAGACTCTGAATACAGCGATGACATGTATAAGTGGCAGCCCGCTTTGTGTGATTTTGCTGCGCGAGCAGCATTGCAAGTTGTTGGGCATCATCCATAGCCATGGTTACAATTTTTACCTAGTAATGATTCCATTGTAATTAATAGATGTTCCCACTGCATAAGGCAGAATACTGATGAGGAATTTCAAGGGCAGACAATAGTTTAACTATCTTTCATTAAAGTCTCACTTTACATTAAGCAAGCTGCATTCATGTTGCCTCTCTCTCTATTTCCTATTCTTTCTGATTATCAATAAACTGAACTAACAGATTTCCACTCCAGTAGATCTTTATTTATTCTGTTTTGTGCACTGCATCTCCTGCCTTTTCAAGGCAGACTACAGACAGAAGCAGGAGCCCATTATGCTTTTAGTTATCTTTATTTTTGTAACAGAATGGATGCCATTTTGTGCATGTTGCCATAACCATGTCTCCAGCTTATTAACAACTAATTATAGAATACCCTAGATAAAGCTGCAAATCATTAAGTTATATTTGGTACTAACATATTAGCGTATGCAAAATTTACCACTGACTGAACTTTTCAATCTGTAAATTGTTTAATCAAGTCCCATATTCAGTGGCCAGTCCAGCCCAAACCACAATACCATCATAACTGTCAAATTTTCAGCTGTAGCATAATAAAGGGGCTTTCAAACACGCAGCCAGTTTCCCACTGACGAGAAGCTATTTTTTACAGTATCTACCAATTAAAGGATAAAATTATAGCAGCAATAATCTCACCAGAAAATGCAAAGGCACTAAAAGAGGAAAAAAAAGTAAAAAAAAAGAAAAAAAAGAAAGAAGGCATGAGTGAATATCATTGACTGATTTGGTATCAACAGTGGCTGTGGCAAATAGACACTCATTTTTTTCTTTAAAAATTCAATACCGAATAACATTGTTCTCACTGCCTCTTGGAGAATTAGTGGCAAAAATCCTACCAATATCAATAGTGCAGGACCAAAACTAACAGCTCCTGAATGCCTAAGTCACATTTCAAAACAGGCCAATTTGCCACTTCACACAGGGAGATCCCTCTGCATGACTATTCCAACTGAACTGACAGGGAGGTTTATGCATACAGGCATATTTATCAAGTCAATATATATAATTTTTACCATACTGAACAGCAATGATTGGTTATACTTTACCTTTTAACAGTCCATTATGAAATAAAACAATTGATTTTTTTATTTATCAAGTCATGTTTCAGATCTTGAAAGGAAATTGAGTCACAATGTGATTTAAATGAATGGACCTGCCTTCAGGAAAAAAAAAATTCATCTGCGGTTTTACTTTTAATTTGATATTCAGTTATCTAAAAGTTCAGCATAATGCTGAATTGTAATGAAGAAAGCATGAGATCCATGGCTAGTTTTTGGATTTGTGAACACATAAAATTATAGCTTGATAAGGTACAGAGGACAAATTCTAGTTTACACTCTGTCTACACAGATGTCACTGATTCAGAGGGAATAGCAACAGTTCTCCCTACAGATTTCTTTTAATTAGTGTTATTTTTCAGGTTTGGTATTTCCATGTCGCTTAATTTTGTTCTGATGTTTCTGGCTGCTCTTGAGAACTTAATGAAGTTTGTGACTTTGGTTCTTGGTTAAAAAATTAAACACATATTGGTGCTCTCCCTCTATTCATTCCCTTGCACCCAGCAGAAAAGAGAGAATCCTGAGGTGCAGCAGATGAAACATGACCACAAAAAACAGGAAAGTGAAAGCTGGTTGCTGCCAGCTACCCACCAACACTCATGTATGAGAACTAGGGTCTGTAATCCCATATACGTGCACATGCATATGGATGACTGTGCCAGTGCCAGTGATGAATGGAAATGTTTGTCTTACGCATGTGAAAAGCCATCAGATGCTTTTGGCTTCAAAGTCAAGATGTCTGGTTTTAGCCTTTCTTCTGTCAGAGACACCTGATTGATCTGGAATGAATCCCACACCAATCGATCGGTAGCTTTTAGCTAACTTTTCTGTAGACCATGTAGACTTAAGGAAAATGTTTAAAGTCATTATCAACGGTTTAAAAACTTTTGTCAAAGTCTCTCTTTTCTCTTTTTTTAAGGAAGACACTGATTGGCTGAGAGCCTATAAGAGAGAATGGAAAAGCTCAAATCTGTGTTGTTGGACACAGGAGACGGGATAGAGGCTGTCCACAGAATAAGGACTCCTCTTTAATCCTGGAAGATATTTACAAGTAATTAAATAAATAAGAGACATGTTAACATAATTACTAACTTAACTTTAAAAAGAAAAGTAGGTATAAGGGCTTTTTCCTCCATTCCATAACAGAACTTTGAGTAACTGTTAGCTTTTGTGAATCAGCAAAGAAATTTAACTGTCTGAAGATGAAGGTCCTCCAGTTATGACATGCCACAGTGATATACAGGATTAAACAGTAGTCTGTCACTCCCCTCAACCTCTGTTTTCATGTTGTGCAACTCAAACGTTGTAACATTCGCTTTTAAAGGCAGACATTTGTTTCTCAGAACCAGTGACTAAATTCAATGTTTTTCAGCAGCTATAAATCTAAAATCAGAAATTCTGTTGAACAGAATCAAGAAAAAAGTTGTCTCATATTTTCTTCTAGCTCTTAAGGTCTAAAAAAAAAAAAAAATACAGCACCCTGCAACCACAATCAACTCTTTGATTTGTTTTAAAATCAAAGTAATTAATTTTAAATCACCACACCATTAACCTTCTCCAAATTTGGACACATACTCCAAGGTGATGCTTTTAGCTTCTTTGCAATTTACTATATTGACAGAACCCTTAAGAACCATTCTTTTACAGGGATGCTGACCTACAGAGGAAAAAGGAGTTGGGGTTCTGTCTTATAACCTGGAACACGATGAACAGAAAAGTAAACTTTAATTTGATACTAATATTTGTTAATCTTAAGCTAGCAATTTCATATGTTATTGAAGCGGTGAAAAAGAAACTACAAAAACTTGACCATTTGAGCTATTTAAAACTCAACTAAGTAAAACATGAGAAATACACTATATGGAAAAAGCATGCAGAGGTAATAGCAAAAGAACCAGATGTCTTTGTAGGTCTTTTCAGTCTTTCACTTTAGCATCAGTATGATAAAGAGCAACATAAAAAAACATCATTGCTACAGCCAAGCAAGCATACATACACTTTCAGCACAGCCAAAATATGACATTTTTAGGAACATGGAGTGCATCCATTTTGTTCTTGTGTTTGTGCATTTCTGTAAGTATAGCCAGGTTTTTGCAAGGCAAAACACAAAGAGAAAGACCAGGAGGCTGAATATGCGGAGTGTAGTCTAGCAGGATATATTGGACTATTGGTTTCCCTCCAGATGTTTTTCAATGGAACCAGTGTTTCAATAGCCAAGCTCTACCGAGCTCCATGATGTCAAACATAAGGTCCTCTACCACAATTCAAGAAATTAAGGATAAAAGTACTGTCTTAAGTGTGACTGTGAATCTGGACCGATTCCTAGTGATAAATTCCTGTGGCAGAATTCATGTATTGGCAAAAGACACACAGGGGAAGCTGAATGAAGATAGGTGAAATATTGCAGAGTAAAGAAATCATGAAGGTGTATTAAAAAAAGACTAACAATTATTAAAACTTCCACTTAAATCAACGCACCACTCTAGGTACACAGTTCTGCTGGCAAACCTTATCATTTATTTTAATGGACCAATTCAGGATCCTAACTTTTTACACAATTTTTTAAAATATTATGATCTATATGACTGTCTCATTCTGGTGACCAGCAAACTACTGAAACATGTTAAAGTGCCTCCAAAAAGGAGAGTAACTGTAACTGAAACTGACTGGTGTCACATTCTCCTCATCTTTTTTTTAATTAAAACAAGGATTCTTACATTATCAGATTTCACACATAATCTGGCCTCAGAAAGAAACTAAAAGATCAGAAAGTAGAAACAGACACATTTTCCCCCTGCAACACACTGAAAGACAGTGGATGGAAGGTACAAAATAATTCCTGTCCCATTGCCACTCTGGCTTCTTCAACCAAGCCAATTGCAGGGTTCTGCACCTGGGACGTGGCAATCCCAAGCATAAATACAGGTTGGGTGGAGAATAGCTGGATGAGAAGCTTGACATGAGCCTTCAGTACACACTGGCAGCCCAGAAAGCCAGCCACATCCTGGGCTGCATCAAAAGAAGCGTGGCCAGCAGGTCACAGGAGGTGATTCTACCCCTCTACTCTGCACTCTTGAGAGCCCACCTGGAGTGCTCTGTCCAGCTCTGAAGTCCTCAACATGATATGGACCTGGTGGGATGGGTCCAGCAGAGGGCCACAAAGATGATCAGAGGCATGGAGCACCTCTCCTATGAAGACCAGCTGAGGGAGCTGGGCTTGTTCAGCCTGGAGAAGAGAAGGCTCTGTATGGGGCCAGGAGAAGATGTGTTTGACCTTGACTAGATAGGCCTGTGGCCTTGACAAATGAAGTAAATAAGTAATGAGAAAGAAACAGTCAAAACAGGATGCAGTCCCCGAGCTGTGACCCTGCATCCACAAAAGAAGCTGGCAATCTGAAGATAAGATGATTCACATGATCACAAGGCTTTACCCTATCAGCATAATGTTGATGGAGCATGGACAGTAGCAATAGCTAGAAAACATTGCAGATTGTAACAATAAAGGTCTTTGGTCTGTACCCCACTGGAGTCCATGTCCTCATGCTCCACAGCTCCAGGGAGATCTTATAGCAGCCTTCCAAGGGAGTCTACAGAAGAGCTGGAGAGGGACTCTTTGTCAGTAAGTGTAGTGACAGGACAAGGGGTAATGGTTTTAAATTAGAAGAGGGGAAATTTAGAATAGATACCAGAAAGAAATTCTTTACTGCAAGTGTGGTGAGACACAGGAACAGGATGCCCAGGGAAATTGTAGATGCTCCATCCCTGGAAGTGTTTAAGGCCAGGCTGGATGGGGCTTTGAGCAACCTGATCTAGTGGGAGGTGTCCCTGCCCATGGCAGGGGTGTTGGAACTCAATGATCTTTACGGTCCCTTCCAACTCTAACCATTCTACGATTCTATGATTTAATATTTGTCATACTTGACATAAGTTGCAACTGTACCATTGATAGTAACAGAAATACCAGCTGCCAATTCATGAGTGAAACATCTTTTTGTCTCTATAGGTTACACAGAGGACATAAAGAAACCCTATCAAACAAAAACCGAAACAAGCAAGAGAAAGTGGAAATTTTATGCCAAATTAACTTCCCAGAACAAAACTGCAAAAATAATTCCCATTAGAAAATCCTCCTCCTTGATTTCTGCACACCTCAAAAAACATTTATATTTGAAAAAAAAAATAAAATTAAAGGCAGTTGTACCCATGAAAAAAAATTGGACTTTTCTCTCATGTTCAAAACAGGAACATTCTCAAAGTTATTGCCAACCCTGTGTAAAGGATATCTGCTTCTTTCTATCACAGAACAGAGCTAAACAGTAAGACCGAATTCACAGGGTAGCTTTTTTTTGAAGGCATTTCTTGTTAGTTTTACAAATGCTAAGGTTCAGGAAATTAGAATTTCAGTTCTCCAGAAAAACGCTTTCTGTAGACTTCTTGATAAGCTCCCGTCACTCTTGTATCACACTCAGGCAATCTCAGCTAAAGGCCTTGCTACTTTTCCATCTATAATTCTAAACCATAGCATCATATGATTTCACAACTGTCTCTCATTATCTTCTACCACATAAAATCCTTGAGATGAATGTGCCCTACTTAATTCAGTATTTTTTCCAGTTATGGAGAAATATAGAGCATCTACATAACAGGTTAAGATTCCTTGGAATGTTTGAGAAGAAAGAGGATGCACATCTATAAGTCATTTGAAAATGGACATGCACAGATGGTTTTAATTGACACAGGGACATGATTCATAACAGAATATAAGAAAAAAAAAATAGTTACTTTATTCTGGTCTACTGATTAACCCTCCTGCACAATCTCTGCATGAAACAATGTTTGGACTTAAGTGTTTTAAGCAGGCTGCTGACAAACTATCCAGAATCGCAAATGGTTGACACCTTCATGTAATATTTTCAAGACGGAACATACCAAAAAAGAAAAACAAAGTTTTATAGAGAATTAACTTGCTAGAGTCCTACCTAATTTCAAAGCTATACCCAGAATTTTAGAGATGCCCTAGACAGTATATTGCTCTGGGTAATACACTACTACTGAGGCTTGAAGTTCTGCTTAATGTTAAAGCAGCTCAGTACTTCCTACAATGGTGTTGTTTCTCGCATGACTCTGCCAAATGTGACTTCTGGGCTGATGATTCCCAAAGCAGGGGGTCTGCTATGCAAGACTTCTTCTGGAAGCTTCAGCCAAAAACATTTACCTGTTTCTAAGGAACAGAAAGGGGAAAACACAAGATTTTTGTTCCTGATGAGAAAAATAATATATGAATAAGCTTCCTTTATTAATTTGGTCATGAAACAAAGCCTGGGATTAGGCAGGGAAGTTATTCTGTGTCCAGGATAGTCTTTCAACTACACCTGTAAAAATCTGCCTATACTTGGGCCACCCAGACTCCTATCAAGAAAAAAAGACTATTTAAGCAAGCCCAGCACGAACTGGAAGCTCGAATTGAACTGCAAATTTCCCTGAAGACTCCTCCTATTCTCAGCTCTCTGTAACAAGCAGCTGAGCAAAATATTTCCTGTAATTAAAGTATAAGAGAACTTGTAATGACGCTTTGGCTTAAATTTGAAGGAGGGAAGCAGTGAACGGGTGCAGAGTCTGGAAGTGTGAGGATAGAGGCCAGCTAGAGACTGAGAAGAGAAGACATTTTTGTATGAGGAATGAGGAGTGCAACTGGGCCTGCTTGGCCAAATACCATGGATGGAAGCAAACATGGCAGACAATTGGGGAAATCGCCCAATGGAACTATGTGTGACAGCATACCCAATAGAACTATGTGTGACAGCAGAGAAGGCAAGGCAACAAAATGTTGATACACCTCTTCAGGGTCAGGAAAAGAGCTCCAGACTGCCAAGTCAGTTTGTTATTAGAAGCAAATTTACCAGTTCATTTCCTTCATGACATGTGGAGACATTTTGAGAGGTGTCTCCACCAGTAACAAAATCAGTCTAAACTACAAAGTTGTATAAGACATCCTCCTTCCACTAAAAAGGAATTAGGTAAGTTAGTCCTTATTGGTGAAGTCGTGCTTAGGCTACTTGACTATCTGAAAATTCTGCAGCAGAGGTAGTGCGAGAATTAAATTTCTTTGGCCAATACACAAACCAGGTGAGACTAATACTTCCTTCTGACCCAGCATCTTGTCTCCTCCTTTAGCCAGGAGCAGATATCTAGGGAAGCATGAAGTAATAGTTCCCCTAGTGCACTTTCACAATCTCCAGTGAGATGGGAAACAAGATCTTCCTGACCCAAATCCAATGTCTCAGTGTTGTCTTTCCTTTTTCTTTAATGAGTTCACTT
>VZTM01034599.1:2238-17582 GCA_013400555.1 Jacana jacana | reverse complement strand
GGTGTCTTGGGGTGGGAGCTGTAGGCCTCCGAAGGCCGCCCTATGGAGGGAGGCGGCCCTGCCTTGGGGTCCGGTGGGAGTAGGTGGGACTGGGGCGACTTCAGGCCCCTTCTTCTGCTTAAGGGGAGTGTGGCGGCAACTCCCCGCAGCTTTCCGGAGAGGGGCAGGGGAGTGTAACAGCGAAATCGCCGCGGGTGTAAGTTGAGCAAGGAGGCACGTTTAGTGTGTATTTATTTTTCTGTGAGGTGTGTTAAGAGTGCCCCTGTCGTGATGTCTCTGTCTTGCTGCCGTGCCTGAAATGATGCGTGGCGTTAGTCATATGCGGCACTCTTGCAGGGTGGGAGAACTGTAGCTGAAGTGTTGTGTTCAAGTTGTGCAACTCCTGCGAATCTTCTCCCTCTCCCGTATGTAGAGAAGGCTGGGGAACACGACGAAGTGGGTCTGTACAGTTGAGGTTTCACGTGCAGAAAAAATTACTTACTTTGTGGGTATAGTAGTCGGGTAAAGAATGGGTTATGTACCTCAAGAAAATGTGAAAAGTACGATGAACTTCAGTAAATTGTCATTACTTTAACTCACAAAACTGCAACTATATTAAGAAATAAAAGGTATTTGGATTATGAGGTATGATAGAGAACATTAAAGCATCAGTCGGTTTTGGAACATTCCTTTCAAAATAGTAGTTGATGTAAACATGAGCTACTACATGATACGATGAGCAATGTGTCGGCTTACCTGGGCAAACTAGAAGAGAGAAGAGATGCTGACTTTCAAACCACTCACTGCAATACTAAAAGGATGGTGGTGTACTCTGTTTCATATGTACCCGTTTGCTCCATTTTTCTAGATCCTTCTTGGTCCCTTTGTTGCTGGTAGCATCTTTTCTTTCATGTGTGTTTTTACTTCTCCCAGTGATATGAAGAACACTCCTTGGGAGCTCTACTGGTCTATATGCAATAACATAAGAAGAGTTAGTAAACACAGAAGTAGTAAGGGAGAGTAAATAATTTCTTAATAAGTTGTTCACTTAAAGAAGGACTTTTCCGTTACACTTTTTTGTATGTGTATGTAAACCATGTAATCACTATGACAGAAGGGAATGCTGATCCTGAAGAGAATAATTTTCTAGGTCAAACTTCCATGTTTAAAACATAGGTGGCCTTTTTGTGAGACTTTGTTTAAAATAGAAGGTTAATTATACAACATAAATGGGATCATTATTTCAAACACGTGATGTGTGCAAAATAAAGTAAAATGACTGAAATAGATAAGTGACTTCTGTCCCTGTTTTTTGCCAGCCTTCTAGCAGTGGGCGAGCTGCAGAGCTTCTTGCCAAAGAACGTGGAACAGTGCCTGGGTTTATTGGCTTTGGAACATCTCAGAGTGATCTAGGATATGTCCCTGCGGTTCAAGGAGCAGAGGAAATAGACAGCCTTGTGGATGCTGATTTTCGAATGGTGTTGCGAAAACTTTCTAAAAGGGATATCACAACAAAATTAAAAGTAGGTGTATCCGTTGTCTGCTCTGTTGCTTTCCAGTAAAAACAAAGGTTACACTTTTCTTATGGGTGGGAGAGGGTAATGTCGAGGTAGCCGATACTAGTTTCATAGTGGTAACTTTGTTAGCACTGTAAGCCAGAAGGTATCTTAAGAGGACTTAGGAAAAGGTCCATCATGCAACGCAATGGACCTTTTTCCATAAAATTAACTATAGGTGCTCAATTGCAAGAAATGAATTGGGTTTTGAAAAGGAAAGTTGCCATGTCTGATAGAAGCTGGTAAACCACAGAATATATCTATCTGACTTTTTAAATCATGCTTTTGATATCTTGATTTTAGGCTATGCAAGAGTTTGGGACAATGTGCAAGGAAAGAGAAGCAGAAGTTGTTAAAGGTGTTCTTCCCTACTGGCCAAGAATTTATTGTAAAATCTCACTAGTAAGTACTAATGCATCTAAATGATAAACTTCCTTTGGATACTTTCTGTGAAAACCTCAAAGGCAGTATTTATCAATATCTTTAACTTTGCTGGTGTGCTGGCTTTGGCTAGGGTAGAGTTAATTTTCCTCATAGTAGCTACTCTGGGGCAATGTTTTGGGTTTGTGCTGAAACCAGTGTTAATAATAAAGGGATGTTTTAGTTACTGCTTAGCAGTGCTGACACAGAGCCAAGGTCTTTTCTGCTCCTCTCACCATGCCGCCAGCAAGGCGGCTGGGGGTGCAAAAGAAAGTCAGAGGGACATAAGCCGGGACAGCTGACCTCAACTGACCAAAGGGATATTCCATACCATATGAATCCATGTTCAGTGTATATAAGGCTGGGGGAAGGAGGAGGAAGGAGAGGGTGTTTGGAGTTACAATGGTTTGTTTTCCCGAGTAACCATTACACATGGTGGAGCCTTGCTCTGCTGGGGATGGCTGAACACCTGCCTGTCAGTGGGAGGTACAGAAAGAATTCCTTGTTTTGCTTTGCTTGTGTGCACAGCTCTTGTTTTACCTATTAAGTTGTCTTTTATCTCAACCCAAAAGTTTCCTCTTTTATTCTTCTGATTCTCTCCCCCGTCCTAAGAGGGAAGAGCAAGAGTTGGTGCGTGGTGCTTAGGTGCTGGCTGGGGTTAAGCTACAACAGTTGGAATTACTGACTCCAGGAAAAATAGGAAGTTGAAGGAAAGTAGTGTTCTTTACTGTAGAATGTTTCAGAATTGGCAGTGGCTGGAATCTTGACCTGTTGATGCCAGAGCTGTACTTGCTGGATCGAGATAGCTGTTTGTTAGCTCTTTGTGTTAAAAAGATAACAAGATGTTTCTTCTCATGAGAAGTTCTTTATGTATATTCCAGAACAGCTAGAGAAAATGTACTGTTTAGTTAACATAATGACAAAGCTGTTTGGTCTAATATCTCACCAGGCTTAATATTAAAAGTAAAAAACGCACAACAAAATCAAACCCAAAAAATCCCAACAAACATGAAAAGACCAAATGTAGTGAGATAATCCATATTTTTCTGATGTATTTAGTATTTTTACAAGCTATCTGGACTGGCTATGTTTGGAAATGTGATATTGGACAAAGTGATTCACTATTCTGATCCGTTACAGCAATTCCTAGTATTTCTTTCAGGAGTCAGAAGCATAGAAAGTCATGATGTTGTAAATTAATACAGAAATAATGGATAGTGATGCACCATATGTGTACGTTTATGGTCATTTTAATCCAAAAAGTGTCTTCAAGTGTTCCTGTTTCTCTTGTTTTTCTTTTAAATGACTGTATAAAATGGAAATAGAAACTATAGTTATGGATATCAGGCAAAGGTTACAATTCTGGATGTACAACACATTGGGAATATGATGCTGCTAAGTTAGGATTCTCCCCTTATTTAGGGATGCAAAGACTTTCTTGCCATTGTTGTTGCATATTTTCAAATCTATATAGCCCAATTCATTGCGAAAATGGCTGAACTGAGAGACATTTTTTCTTGTGTCATCATTTCTGCTTCGAAGTAGCCAGCATCAAAGGTACATTTCTTAAATAAACCTTTCTTTATATCTTTTTTCTTTTCCTGCCTTTTTTCTGTAACAGGATCATGATCGCCGTGTTCGAGAAGCAACTCAGCAGTCTTTTGAGCAACTGATTCTTAAAGTAAAGAAACACTTAGCTCCTTACTTAAAAAGTATCATGGGATACTGGCTGATTGCTCAATGTGACACTTATTCCCCTGCTGCTTCTGCTGCAAAACTGGCTTTTGAAAAAGCTTTCCCTTTAAGCAAGCAACCTGAAGCCTTAGCGTTCTGTAAAGATGAAATTCTTAACGTGAGTTTATATTTCTGTTATTTCTTTAATGCTTTTGGTTGAGTCAAGTTTTATTACAAGTTCAAAACTCATCCTGACCCCGTTATTCTTCATGGTTAAATTTCTTTCTCACCTGCAACTTTGCTCCTGCTAATGTGAAGAGAAGGCTGAGGTGGTGATGCATCTGTTTCTATTTGACATGCAGTTAGAATGACTGGAAACCAGTAGAATGAATATGGAGGGAATTTTCTTGTATGTATTTCCATGTAATGGTGCTCAGGAATCATGTAATGTTTCTGACTGGAATAATGATGCTGGAGTAGTTTAGCTGCAGTGGTAGAAGATTAAATGATGCTGAGCAGTGTTTCAGAGAGCCTCTGCAAGTTTAGTTCTGACTGAGGTTAATGCTTTTCTGTCATTTATGAAACTGAATTGATTGAATTTAAAAAGGTGAAAGTTTGCATTGTGGGCCCATCATTTGCAAACGTGCAAACCATTTTGGTTTGTCTCAGTTTGGCTTCTCTTTACTGGAAGCCTGTTTTCATAGGTCTGCAACTAAAGTCTTAATTCAAACAGTACCACACCTGCTATGGTCAGCGTGAGTCAGTTAAATTGTTCTTGTTCACTAGCGTGTCTAAAATGTGTTTAAAAGACTTGACTTTTAGATTGTGAAGTTCTATTGTAGAACTGTTTCTGAATAATGTACGGACTATGTTATTCGTCTATAAATATTTGATTCTCACGTATATGTGTGTTTTTTGGGTTTTTTCCACTAGGTGCTTCAAGATCACCTTCTGAAAGAGACGCCGGATACGCTCAGTGACCCGCAGTATGTTAGCCTGCTTTAGTGTTTAAGTGTTGGTCTCTATTGCATTCTCTGTCCCTAAAGGTAGTGGATTTAGATTTATTTCAGGAGACACAATAGTTCTTTCAGTCCAGATCCCAGCAACTTTGTTAGGGGCTAAAGTATAAATGCTTTTGAAAGTGTTACCACTTGTCTAGTTCTTGTGTCAGTTCTTTTAGGAGTAGCATTTTTGAATAGCTGGAAGATGAGATGAAACTCTAACACTTTATAATGTAATTTGGTAGCATTAGAACCTATGGAAAGTTTACATTGCTGGCATCTGAAATAAGAACACAGAGAAACTGAAGGCAGTTTAGATGAGTTTGAGCAGCCTACTGACTTATGGTTCATTTTTGTTTTGTTTTCTGAGAACTGTGCCAGAGGAAGAAAGGGAAGCCAAATTTTTCCGGATTCTGACCTGTTCCTTGTTAGCTTTAAAGAAGTTGCTCAGCATGTTGCCAAAGAAAGAGATGCATTCACTGGAGGAAAAGTTAATGTCCCTTCTGTCCCAAAGCAAATTTTGGAAATACAGCAAACACAGTGTACCACAGGTGACTTCTTTATTTCTTTTTTTTATTCTGGTTGTTTTAGTTAAAGACTACACTGAACCTAAGCAAGTATTAATTGCTTCTGTCCTACAGGAATGAACTTTGTACTTCACCGAATTATATTTGAAACAGCCTTCAAATTTCTAGGCCTTAAATAGACAATATTACTCTAAAATTTGCCCAGTAGGCTAATTTCTTATTTCTGAGTCTTCTCGGAGTCATCTACTATTTGGCAATCTACTGTAATTTCAGATTAATGTAAAAGATACAAACTGTGTCAATTTGCCCCATTTGTTTTTAGTGCTTTTGGATTTTTTTTTAAACCTTTTTTGGTCTTTGGTATGCACCAGTAGTACATAGTAATGAATTGATTCTGGTACTATTTTGTTAAAAATTTTTAAGGTGCTTTTGGGAAAACATGATTTTGGAGAAATATATCAAAAATTTTAATAAGTGTTTTATCACTAAAACATTTAAAATATTAAAAAGCCTTACTAAATAATTTGTTTATTTTTCTTTATTTTTCATATTATTTTAAGCCTTTGCTGATGTAAAATACGGGGACTATGTTGCAAGTTATAGTGACTTTAACAGGAACATTCGAAATTGCATGTAGGGACAAAGTGTTTTGTCATTGGAGTAAAATTTTGCTTTTCTGTGGCAGGTTCGCTCAGCTTTCTTTGAGCTGGCTTCTGCTTTATGCCAGTACTTACCTGAGCTAGTGAAAACTGAAGCACAAAGAGTTTGTCCTGCTGTTCTTCTTGGCATTGATGACAGTGATGCAGTGGTGTGTCCTGCTCTTTGGGAAGCTGTCCTTTATGTTATTGCCACTGTTGAGGTAATGTGGGAAACCTAAGGGGCAAGCGTTTTACTCGAATTTAACTTTGGGTGCCACTAATGATGTGTAGAATTAGGAAAAGTAGCTTGACTGGTTTTTCTTTATGATTATTATCATGAACTTATCAATGCTACTTGCTCCTTTTTTTTCCTTTGGGTTCTAGTGTAACTTTGAAATAGATGCCTGAAGATCTGCATTGTTTTATAAGTTTAATTAAGTTGATGTTAATCCAATGCCCTTTGATTAAAAATTGTTGCTAATAAAATAATACTTTAAACTGTTTTTCTGGGTTAAACATGGTTATAAAAATTACTTGCAGTGGATTTCTTGTTTGTTTGTTTCCCTTTCTAATTTAATGCTTGGTTCAAAAATTTATTTATTTATTTAAAAATTTTAAGTGAAATAGGACCTTTGAATTTATTTAGCAGTATGAATGGTGGTGTCATAGACAGGGATGCTTTGAGGGTTTAATGTTGCAGATTTGTTTTGTAATTGCTGGTATGAACTGCAAAAATTGGAGAGGGGTTAGTATCTTTTTTCAGCTTGCTAGAAGAATAGGTATCTGGAACTATGATAGATCAGTTGACAAAAAATGAGGTTTTGAGGGACAGTGCCCAAGGTGTTTTGTAACAATCGGAAGATTTGGGGGAGGAAATTTGAAGTTACGCTTCTGAAGTTAGACTGTTGAAATCATTGCTTGTTCTTTATAACGAACTCAGAATTAAATATAGGAATAGTTGCAATAAGGATTGTTATGACGCATACTTAAAGCATTATTAAATAAGCTATTAATTGCAGTTTGCTAACAAGGAAGGTTCATTGATTTTAAACAATATAGAAATAATTTTATTGTGTTAGCCTCTTAAATTCAGAAGCTTCTTAAATTCACATAGGGAGAAAATGATTTTTAAAAATACTAGCAAGTGAATTTTAAAATTTAAAATAACTTGTTTCAGCTACAACATAAGGAGGTACATTAAATGCCTAGCTTGGTAGTTCTTCTAAGGCAACATATTCTCATTTAATTTACACTAAGTGTATTCCTTTCTGTAGGACTGCTGGAGTCATGTAAATGCCAAAAAGGGAGTTTTACCGAAGCTATGGACAGTGCTTCGAGAAGGTGGACGAGGACTAGCTACTGTCATATACCCAAATCTCTTGCCGTTCATTAGCAAGGTACCTCCTGGCATTGCAGAACCCAAGCTGGAATATTTCAGAACTTTTTTCAGCTCTATAATTCAAGGGTAAGAACAACAAATTTATTTATTTATCTATTTGAAATCAGTCTCTTACATTTGGAAATCGGAGAACTAATCTTCTTTAAGCATTCAAAGATGAGTAACATACCGATTAGCTTGAGGATATTTAAATATGTGTTACTGCTTATTTGAGAAAAAACTGTTTTCACTATGATATTTGAAAATTGTATTTTTAAAATACTTTTAAATATCCAAAAACTTTAGTCAGTCTTTCTTACCCTTTAAAAGTCAGTCTTTTTAAAACTTTAGCATCTTTTTGTCTTTGTCTTCCTTACCTAAAGCATTCTTGTCTTTCCTTGTCAAAGCTTCGTGCTTATTCTGTAATAATTTTTAAAAGGGGAAATTAATTAAAAATGAAGATTGACGATATCGGGCTCTTCTCACCAGTGAGCAGAGGTTATTGGCGATCAGCATTGTAGTTGTGAAACTTCCTCTATGAAGGAATTTTCATTCTTATGATACTGTTGTTTTTTTTAAAGGCTTGAAACCTTTTTTTTTTCCTTTTAAAATACATCAAAACCGACTACTGAAACAGTAGATGTTATACTTGATTGGATATGTTTCCTCTTATTTTCATGGATATTTTTTAATGAATGCTAATACTAGATTAAAATGTTATTTTAATAGAAGTTATATTACATGCCTCACTTACTGTTCTGACTCTTTAAATATGTCCTGTTGAGTTTGTCTTGACCTGATTCCCATCAAGGATGCTATGATTCTGTATTATCATATTGGTAGTGTTTGGGTCGGAACAACATAGAATCATTTAGGTTGGAAGAGACACTTGAAATCATCGAATCCAACCATCAGCCCCACTCTACAAAGTCCTCCCCTACACCAGATCTCTCAACACCACATCTCAACCACTCTGAAACACATCCAGGGATGAGGACTCCACCACCTGCCTGGGCAGCCCCTTCCAGGGTCTGACCACTCTTTTCTGGTGGCCTTCCTGGCCACCTGGGCACACTGCTGGCTCATGTTCAGTCACTTATGTAAGAAGTAGCGTGCACAGCAGCAGTAGGGAGGGGATTGTCCCATCCATCCAGTCTATCCAAGTCCCCCTGCAGAGCTTCCCTGCCCTCATGCAGATCAACACTCCCACCTAATTTAGTGTCCTCTGCAAACTCACTGATGGTGCTCTCTATATCCTTGTCCGGATCATCAATACAGATATTAAAACAGAAATGGCCCCAATACTAAGCCATGAGAAAACACCACGACCAAGGTCACATTTGTTACATGCGTCCTGGGTTTCTCAGAGGCGTCGATGACTGAGCGTGCCCTCCCCTCTAATGCTGCCTTTCAACAGGTTGTCAAGTGAGCGAGCAGTAGCCAGCCCTTCGGAAAGTTCAGCGGTTATCTCTGCATTTATGGAATGTCTGCGCTTCGCCGTCCTGCAGGAGGTAGACGAAGAAGATGACCAAAGGCAAATTCATCAAATGCTTATCTATGACCAGGTACTTCTTCGAAATACTTCGTACTAACGTGTGCACGTTCAACAATTCAAAGTTAAAGAAAAATGAAAATTTCTCCGGGGATTTACTTCTCCGTTGGAAGTTTCGTTAGATTTTATGGAAAAAAGGGTCTTACTGAATTTACAATTTTTTCCTTCCTATAAAATCTTCCCTTGTACTGTGCAGTTTTAATTATATTTAAAAAAATAAAAGAAAAAGTGTCCCATCCTGTATATTTGTATTAAGGGCTCAAGCATGAGCAATTCTGACACTTTTTTTTGGTATTGCTTCTGGAATGTTATTTTCAATATTATAGAATTTACTGGTATTATAAAGAATAAAACAATCAACTGGTTAGGTAGCTGTTCTTTAATACTTGTTTTTGTCTTTCTAGCTAATTCCTCTTACTGATGCTGTGCTTAAGGAGCCCAGGTTACAAAACGGACCGTTATTTTATCAAATAGCAGAAACACTGAGCTCCTGGGAAGCTAAAGCAGAACTCTCCAATGACGGTAGCACAGATGAAGTTTTCCAGAAACTGTTGTCAAATTTTTGGGACCATCTTTTAAAAAAGTGTGTACTTCATGTTGATACGCTGGATGCTGATGAGAAGTTGTTGCTTGCCATATCTGGTATGCTCGAAATTCTTCAGAATCCAAAGAGTGCTACAAAACCAAACAACAGAAAATCCCTCAAAATCAGATTTACAGATGAGGATGATTCTGAAAGAAACGCAGAGAATGGAAAGCTGACGGAAGTGAGAAATAGTGACTCTGAAATACAGACTGACTTGCAGCATAGTTCACTTCTAAGGAAAGAACCTTTAGAAAATTTAGTCTGCAGCCTTGCTGAACTGAGTATTGTGTATGTCAATGAGCAGAAGTCAGAACAGCATTTGAAATTTCTCTCTGCCCTGCTCAACTCCTTTTCTTCAAACAGAGTTTTTCAAGTACTTTTAGAGCAGGGAAATGATGCTAGCTCTACTCAAGCTGAATCCCAGAAAGAAATTCAAGTTCATCATGAAAGCCCATCAGTACAATTTCTGTATACAAATTTAATAACTTGGCTGAAAGAAGACTGGAGGAAAGACACCCATTTTCTGGTTGATATTTTGTACAGCGTGCTTAATTGTTGCAACAGTAATGATGAAAGGAAAATAATTCTCGATGATTTAACAAAGGTATGATTCTTGTGTATTTTGTTACTAGTTTTTAATCAAAGTAACGACTCTGTGTGGGCTCTGTGTGGTTTGTTAATCATTTTATTTTGGGGCTGTGGAATGGAAGATATTTTACATGAACTTATCCAAGTTCATCATTAAGAAAGATGACAGTGTTAGGGTGAAAGGTTATGTCCCTTTCTATATGGTATAAATGATTTAAAAAAAGAAAAGTAGCATTAACATCAGAATTTCTCTGTTCTTGTTTCTTTATACAGTGTGCTTTTATACGAATTATCGATGACCTTCCTTACAAATACAGTCCCTTATTGATCTATATGGTAGAGAAAGACTTGGAAGCCCGAAATAGCTTTGTTACTGAAGTTTAGCAACTTCTGGTTATTCCCTGCAGAAAGTAAAGTTTCAAAGCAAATTGTGAAAATGGTATTAAATGCTTCCTATGCAGCACAGAATTTGCTAAATATTGTGGAATTTGTTTATCTTTTCAGATGGATCTGAAATGGATTATTTTCCTCCAGATAATTCAAAAGGTACCTCTTAAGATTTGTTTTGTTCTTGTCTTGAATATTTCCGTGGTGTCAGCTTTGAGAGTAACATGTGTTTGACTTCTTTATTTTTTTTTATCTCAGTAGTGATAATTTCTGTAGTTTGAAAATTTTGTAGTATAGTTCGAGTATTGTTTGAGCTGCATTTAAATCTGGGGACAGTGTTAGAAATGAAATGATGATAGCAAAACAAAGGTATTATTTTCCCCTCTATTTTTGGTCAATTTTCTCTTTGAGTCAGGGAGATCCCCGATTTGTTTCTGGTAATCCCTCCTAAGGTAGAGAGTATGAAGCTGGGTATCAGAGCGATAATTGGAATGGTTATTTGTATCATCACCCTTATATCATGCTTACAAGNTAGAGTAGGGCTGATGGTTGGACTTGATGATCCCAAGGGTCTCTTCCAACCTAAATGATTCTATGATTCTATGATTGAGACACTGATATTTAAGTGATTGCCTAGGATGAAATACGAAGTGTATTACAAGAACTTAACAGTTGATTCAGAATCCAGTACATTGATCGTAGTATCATTCCTCATAGACACCATGTATTTTAGGTGTCCCAGGTTTTATGATTTTTTTGTAACTTAGGGCTTTTCACCAAAGTAGTGTTTGCCCGATTTGTGACCTTCCATTTCTTTACAGAGAAACTCAGATGTTCTAAATAGACTTGATGTTACTTTATTTTATTTTGGCCAACATGGTCATCCAGAAGTTACCTTTCTAACTTCAATGTAGGCATTCCCTGAGCTCTATAGCTGGAAAAAGAGGAAAAATAAGAGCTTTCAGAAGGTGATTTGTTTCACTCTGAAGTAGAGGTCTGACATACCTGTAACTTGCTGTCTCTGACCAAAAAGAAAGTTGGGGGGGATTGTTGTAGACCTAAACACCTGGAGATTTACTATTTATAACACATTATATTATTTCTCTTGTGTGTGCAGGTTTGACATATTAATCTTATGCTTAGTTAGTAATAAAAGTTAATACCCTCAAAAGATTATTATTTTCTTGTGATTCAGGCGTGCTCAAGCACAACAAAACTTTACTTGGTGTCCGACTGGCTGAAAGGAGATACGCTTGGAGAAAGACTTGTAATGCTGGCAGATGATCTGTGTCACCTGGATTTAAAACCTGTAGCAGCCTCATCAGAATTATCCTCTTCGGAAAGGTGGACCCTCCTGAGCTTAGTCTTATCACAGCACATTAAAAATGGTGAGCATATTTATTCCTTGGAGTTAGTGAAGTGTAAATAGAACTCATACTTTGCAGAAGGTTGAAAGGAATCTGAGATCTTCCAGGATACTTATTTTGTAACATCTAGGCTTTCTTCTGTTTTGTTGTTGGTGGGTTGGTTTGTGGTTTGTTTTTTTGTATTTTTGAAACTGTGTGATTATTCTGTATGTGTAATCCTTTTTTTTTTTCTAATTAATAACAACCCGTTTAATTTCTTTGTTGCATGTTATGGTATCTGTGATAGAGGCTTAAATTTTCTCGATGTTTTCCATGTAAACTTGTCATTTGTGTTTTGTTAAACCCAGCCTTAGCTTTGATCCCTGAGGTAACATACTTCAGCTTATCTGAATGCTGAGCAAATTAATGGTGCTTTTAGGCTTCAAAGATGCAAAGTTTCATACCTAGTGCATCCTGAAGGTGCTATAAGATTATTTCTATTACTGGAACTTTTGCTGCAGAGGAGCATCAGAAAAAACATGTTTGCTCTCCAGAGAGTGGACAGCCTTGCTCACTTGTGAGTCAGTGGTGTCCTAGGGCTGATTGTCCAGTGATTTTGCTTTTTTGGCTCTAGCTGGAAGTATTGCTGAACTTAGGTATTTGTTTTGTGCTGGTTGCTGTGTAACCTGTGTTTTTATGCATGTTGGAAGCCTTAGACCTTCAGGACCTATGGTGGTTCTGGGTGATTTTGGCCAAAACAGAGTATGTGGACTTTCAAAAAGATTTTTGTGAGACCTTATCTAAGTTTCTTAAGGTAAACTGTCATAGAGGAGGTGGATGGGCCTTTCATGGATCGATAACCTATCAGAAAATAGGAGTTAAATGGGGAAAAGGATAAATGTTGAAAGGATGATAATTATTTCTGATAGATTATTCAGAGTAATCAAAACTGAAACTTCAGGGAGCTGCAGAAGTGTGTTGTGATACTGAATGATTAACTGATATAAATTAATTTCAAAACCAACAAATACTAAAAGTATGCATGGGAAGAACACAATTGTAACTATCTATTTGATGGTAATCTCTGAGCTATTAGAACTCAGAAAAGAGATTTACTGTCATTGTGATGGTTCCCTGTAAGTGGCAGGCTGTTGTTCAGCAATAAAAAAGGAATACAGATTATTAAGAGCTGCTGTGAAAAGAACAGAAGACAAATTAGGATTAATTTAGCATTGGTGTGTCTGTATCTTGAATACTGCTTGTTGTTTTGGTCACTACAATATTCTTTTTCACCTATGTGCTTTTGCAAAAAAAACATGAGGGTGCTTACAGTTGCTTAGAGATCAGGCTTGATGGCAGAGAAATGTATAGTTCTTTGTACAGTTCATGATTCAATAATGGAATTGCCATGGAATGCTGTAGAGTTTGAGGATAAATTAGGCATAAGCCTACTTCAATCCAGTGGGAAAGAAACTAGGCAAATTCTTGGAAGATTGCTCTGATTGGGTGAATTACATGCGGGTTCAGGTGTAATCTTTGGCTTTCAGTTAATTACCAAAAGCTGGGAAGTCATAAAAGGGGGAAGGGTTCACTCTGTGCTTGCTCTGCTTTAAGGTACCTTTTGTCAAAGCTGCTTCAGAAGCAGCATACCTGACTGTGAAACTTTGGCTAGGTGATCCTAGATGACTGGAATAAGAAAGAAGATTAGACTGCAGCTGCTTCACGCTGTATTTTGCAGTCAAAATTATTAAATAGAAACCAAGTCTGTACATACTAGTGTGACACCTGTGAATGGTTGTTTTCGTTGAGTAATCAAAGCATGCTGTCTTTTTCCTTTCCCCAATAGAATCTTTGATAGGCGAAACTTTTGTTGAAAGGATTATTGATAAACTTCAAGCAGCTCTGTCTAAAGCTAAGGATCTTTCTGAAGCTGGAAATTCTGAACCATCAGTCTCTTTCATCTGCGATGTAGCCTCAAGCTTCTTCAGCTCAGTTAAAGGGTGTTTACTGATGCCATCCTCAGAAGACTTGCTGCTTACCATCTTCCAGTTGTGTGCTCAGAAGCAGGATGCGACGCATTTAACAGGTGATTTGGAAAAAGAACTTAAAACTTTTTTTTTTTGTAGTTGGTGATTTTATCTGAGTCCTTCTTTTTGAAGAATGAAACAGATTTAAGTAGATAATAGAATACTGAGTTGTGCAGACATTGAGCACTTGCAGCTATAACTGACATGAAAGTGTATGCTTTAATTTACAGTGTCAGTAGTTACTACTGAACATCAGGTCCTATACATCTTCACAAGGATTTTAAACTTTTTTTGAAGTTAGTATCCTTGTGCTTCAGCTATCTCTTTTGAGGTTGTGATATTCCACACCTTGTGGAGTGTTATGTGAATATTTAAAGTCTGTAAAGCACAAAGGATAAATATATTATTATTTTTTGTTCATTCTGTGGTGTGATTTTCCTATGAAAACGTGTGTAATCATAGAAGATACATACATTTATTCTGAAGTCATTTGTATTGGTCAAATTGCTCTGACAAGCTGTTACCCATTTCTCTTTCCACCAGCACTCATTTTCAGACTGAGATCCTAATTTATATTCTTTGAATATAGAGTTTGAGAGTGATAAATCAGTATATTAATTTACTGACATAACTACAAAGGAGGAAGTGTTGCAGTGTTGTCGTAGAAGTGAAGTAGGACAACACTAACTTGAAAAACTGCTGCTTTGCAAATGAATATTGATGTTGTGAATGTTCAGTATTTTAAAAATCTCTAATTTTGAAGGCCATATAAACAGAACAGGAACATCAAAGAAAAGATCAGCTGTGTCTCAGGGTTAATTTTAAAATTGCACCACAAAACCCCCTGTATGTTTACCCTTGGTAGTTACTGCATGTAACCACATAGAACTGAGAATTCTTTTCCTGCCCCCTGCTGCAGGACATGTGATTGTGGATGTATGCTGTAGGTTGTAACTTGAGTTCACCTGTTTGTGATGGGTTTGCTTGTCTGTTTGCTTGTTTTTTTTCCTTACAATAGATTTACTTGTATGTAAATTAAAACACACTTGGATGTCTGGTGTGCATTCGCTTGTGCATCAGCTTCGGAGCATGCAGAAGCAGAGTACCTTTTTGCTTAAGTCTGCGCTGTGGGTCAAGAGCCAAATTCAGTCTTCCTCTCTGGATGTTAAAAGGTAATTGTGATGTACCTGTCCATTTCATAATACATTTATTCTCCAAAGCAAACTGAGTGATCAGTGATATACTACTCTTTATTTAATGGGTATCTATGTTACTGAGAGATTTTCAGCCTGTGTTGTAGAGTGTAATTTAAAAGCCATTGGTATAGCATGTATGTTGCACTGATACATTGTATGTAGCATTGTATCCATGCAAAGTAAAGCAGCTTCCTTTTACTGGATAATGCCAAACTTGTTTGCAGTATTCTCTCCTTTTCTCAGCCTTCAGGTTTTGATCTCTGCCGTTAGTGATTTGTTGTCTAAGCTCATGGAAGCCGATGGACAGTCTGGATATCTTGTGGGAGCTTATATTGAGCATGTCACCCCAAGCAAAGCTGAGTGGGGGAAATTGCAGGAGTCTCTATCCACTGAGGTATGGAACTGCATGCGGTAGTCAATCTTACCTCAAGTCATAGAATCATAGAATCATAGAATAGAATCATAGAATCATTTAGGTTGGAAGAGACC
>VZTM01034598.1:2076-16701 GCA_013400555.1 Jacana jacana | reverse complement strand
AAAAATACTAGCATTTTTGCTTCTTCCCTTTCTGTATTGAAGAAATGTACCATAAGTAAAGCAACCTGACATGCATACTGATTTATTCTGTATGGTGACACAATTCCAGCAAAGAACTGGATTCCTAGTAAACAGGAATTAAGGAGGGAGCAATGATCTATTCATCTCATTGTGTGGGTGTTTGAGATCAGCACCAGATGTCATCTCTCTTCTTTGCTCCCATACCTCAGCACCACACAACATACTAAGGAGTAACTTAACCCCTCCCTCACTCCTTGTTTGCTCACAGAAAAGCAGCTCATTCCACAAGCATGCCCTAAATCTTGGTCTTGGAAAGATGAGCTGGTAAAATATTAAGCATTAATCAGTAGACATTTTAATTCTCTCTCTTGCTTTCTTACTTACAGCTACCATGGATTTATAAGGAGAATCTAAGACATACTGCAGCACTCCTGCAGCAGTGCACAATCTGGCTCTCATAATGAAGAATGGCTAGAATGTATTCTCTACCCCTCCCTCACTGCACCATCCCCCCCACCCAGTTCAGGTCGAGGTCCATGCTCCTCCCCCGTTATTACTGTAGGAGTATTCTCCTGTCTTTACTTCCAATCCACACTACCGTAACACTTCAACATCACTATTTTTGCTTCATTTTCCCCTAAAGAAAATTGCATGAAATAAAGTCACTAATTTTTCAGAAGTCTGGATTTCAAAATCACACTCATCACCTCCTCACAAAGAATTATTTTTCCTGTAATCAGTGCCAGGCAATTCCTCGGCACATTAGTACAGAAGCTCATTGGGATTCATAAAAGAAAGTGATGCAATGTTTAATAATTTAGTTAGAGAACACTGTCATCTCTGTAAATGTTTCCTGAAGTCCTCGATTATTAACATTTATGTTGTTGCAATTAATGATGAATATTCTTGAGGGTTTTGACGACATAAATATGACCTGTTTAAGCAAATTACTCCCCAAAAGCACAGATTTCAGTGTTTTGTCCTACAGGTGTTTTATCTTGGCACTGGTCAACCGCTCACCATTTTCTACCAGCTTCAGTAATCCAGGGCATCTGCTCTCAGTTTATGGCATAGTCACAAATGTGTAACACCATAAATTCAGCGGGAATCACAAAACTGTGTTACCAGCTTTGAAAGGTTAGAGAGAAGTCAAACTGTTGTACTAATCAGACGTTGTACTAAACCAGATGCTATTTTGGGATGTTGCTTTGGGCATACACCACCTCAGTTCAGCAAAATTTTTAATCCAGGCAATAGTTGCTGATGCATTTTCTTGAATGAAGAACAGATTTATTTAAATAAATGCCGCAAAATCATATAAGTAAAGGTGAGCAAATGCTGAAGTCTTTTCAGGACAGCAGCAGCTATAAATGCTCATCCAAGCTCATGTTCCTGGCTATCTAGGGACAAGAAGTATAACCTATATATACACCTGTGGGCAAAAGAAAGTGAGGCTTATTATGGTGGTTACTAAAGTTCATCATTCTTCTACAAACTATGACTCATGCTTTAAGCTGAATTTTATTACAGACGTTAGTCTAGTCAAATATCAAAATGTATGATGCAAGCCAGCTATTTGACTTTTACTGATATTAATATTACAGAGTAGGGAGGGTAAAGATGGTTTCTCCAGAGCACTGGTGCTTAATGACATTGTAGACATCATTAGAAATTCTTTAAACAATGGTCTTGGCCCTTCCCTCCTTCCGAGTCCCTAGCATGATTTTGACAGAGGAAGCATCAGGCACAACATTTGGACTCATAAGAGCATTCTAAAATATCACTGAGATATTGAAAGAAATTGGATGGCAAATATATCGGTTTGAAAATTGATATTATCCTTATTCCACAGACTGGCACATTCAAAGAAGCACAAACATCAGTTCAACCCTCAGCTTTCAAAAAATGGTAAAAATTTACCTATAATCAGATAAATTTACCTTCCATCAGTTTACACTAGCTGAGAAACTGGCATCTGAAGTAAATTCATAGAAAGGCAACTCTGAGTCTCCCAAATCATAGAATCATTTTGGTTGGAAGAGACTCTTGGGATCATCAAGTCCAACCATCAGCCCTACTCTACTAACTTCTCCCCTACACCATATCCCTCAACACCACATCCAATCTACTCTTAAATGCAGTCAGGGATGGTGACTCCACCACCTCCCTGGGCCAATTCCAGCAGCTGACCACTCTTTCTGTGAAGAATTTTTTTCCTAATGTCCAGCCTAACCCTACCCTGCTGCAGCTTGCAGCCATTCCCTCTTCTTCTACTGCTAGTTGCCCTTGAGAAGAGACCAGCACCAACCTCTCTGCAATGCCCTTTCAAGCAGTTGTAGAGAGTGATGAGGTCTCTCCTCAGCCTTCTCTTCCGCAAACTAAACAGTCCCAGCTCCCTCAATTGTTCCTTGTAAGATTTATTCTCGAGGCCTTTCACCAGTTTCGTTGCCCACCTCTGTACTCACTCCAGCACCTCGATATCTCTCTTGTGTTGAGATGCCCGGAACTGCAATTGAGGTCACTAAAAGGCCTACACGCTTACTAAATGTTGTGTTAACAAGTTGACAAACCCTTTTTTTTTTTTCATTTTATTTTATAACAACAAAAAAAATGCAGTTTAAAAAAAAAACAAACACAAAAGTGCAGCTACAAATAGAAAGTAGAACACTTAAAGAAACGAAACCAGCTTTTTTAAGCTCTCCCCCATTTGGTCAGCTCATAGATTTAGCATCCAGTCCATTGTCAGTTATTAAGGCCAGACTGTGTTCTAAAGAAAGCCAGGGAGTTGTTAACTAAAATGGAACTAAGGATGGATTAACCAGATGAGCTCTAGCAAATCACACTGGTGCAGTTTATAACCCTATTTTATGCAACTGTGCACTCATCCTTAGAGAGCCAACAGGAAGGAATTCATGCATGCACCTTGATGGTTTCATTTAGTGCTTTCACACTTTAAGTTGAACTCCTTATTGCTGTTTTTAAGCTGTCAGAGTTGTACACGAGGACATTGTGCTAATCATACTGTGGGGGTGATATCCTGTAGCAGAGAGGTGGTGTAAACACCTGAAGCTAAAGCCTCACAGTGTTCTTTTCCAGAGCCCTACATCAAAGCTCTGAGACACCATCAGCCATAGCAACAGTTCACAATTTTGAGGTCTACTCGGTGGCCCACTCCAGTTTTTCCCAAAATCCATACAAAATCTCACTGATCTCACTGGCTTGACATGGAACAGGAACAAACCACCAACCTCTAATATTATTACCTCAAGAGTGGTTCACAGCTAGAGAAAGTAAATGGGATTTCGCCTCACTGCTGATATATCATCTCCTTGTTTGTGTTGCTGCCGCCCTGCATGCTTAGTGTGAGTAAGTCATTATGAGAAACTTCCACACAAATTTAACTAAATATGAAACTTGTCACCCCAAACTTCAGCTGTGTCTTAGTTTATTAATATATTCTCCAATAGAAATAATTGGGTATTATCGATTAGAGAATAACGAATGAGTACCATTACTGCACATGAGATTCCTTCAGCTGGTAAGTATTGCTTTCAGATTTTCTCTCTCACAGCTAAAAACAGCAGTGTAACTGCCATAGTGGCTGAATTTCCCAAGATAGCTCTTAAAGATAATGTTTTTCTGAATATTTAAATAGGCGGTTTTCATTGCAGCTCAACAGGTTGGGCTATAAGAATTCCATATTTCAACACTGTTTGGGACTCAGCTTGTCAGAAAACAATTTGGAATTGTGTACACCACAGTAACACTGTATTCTAATAACCGTGTCATTTTAACTCCATCAGCCATTATGCTTGTTCAGCAACACACACTTCCTAGGTGGCTACTGCAGTTTGGTCCTCAGATGCAAGTAACTGTGACACAGTTCAATAACACAATGTATCCTGCTGCTTATGCACTCAGCGGGATGTTCAAAATACATGCAAATGCGCAGAGGAGAAATGGACACAAGAGCTTAGATAAACACAAAAATTACTCTGGGTATCGTGTTTGGTCTTAGAGAACAATCAGATCTTGGTGGTTCAAGTACATTTTGGTGATCGTTTCTGTTCCAGCATTCATGGCTTACTTTCATGCCTCTCTATACCTGCTGTTTCAAGTGGAGGAAGGAAACAAAACCCTCATATAAGAAAGTCTGCACACAGGGAATTATGTCCCAGCTGCCACTCTGCCTGCTTTGTTTCTTTACAGTGGTTCTGTGTTCTCTACCCAAACCATTATTATTATCATAGAAGCTGCAATATTTGCTTTAATACTCCAAAGTATTAAAGACCACAACCAAGACTTCACTTTAAAAGGAGAGCCCAAACACAGGAGCCCAGCTGCACAAAGATTTAGCCATCAGAAGAGTTAATAACACAGTCACTATGTTTTTATGACAGAGGAAGCAAGTTCACATAAAACGAGTGTGTGTATCTTTTGATGACACACTATACAAACAACATTATGCTCACTCATTAATCACATTTGTAAGATTCCTTGTGTTAGTAGGAGATATTACAGCTTGCCAACAACAGATATTTCCAAAAGGTCTCGCCTCCTGAGCCTCAGACACGTACGGATGAACACACACTCAGAATTAAGCAATTCATCCAGTGACGTTTCTCATTAATTTCATCTCTAAAATGACTTATGAGAACAAGAACTGGAGTGGAATGCGTGAGTTAGAGCTGTGAGGAACACCCTGAAACTCATGATAAATTCATAGGCTATATTCATAACCTGGCAATGGGAAGTAAACCAACCCTTTTAAGGAAGAGAATAGAATGTAAGGCAGTCACACGTGTATATATGCTTCTAGAAATGCTCTAAAATAAAAAGTGAGACACATAAAATTGCTTCAGCAATTACATAACACCACTAAGATGTTTGTGTACAGAAAGGGTGAATCAACAACAGTAAAAGTAACAAGGAATCGATGGAAATGGTGGGAGACCCCGATCAGCAATGGTTTACACCAGCTGAGAATCCCATATACCTGCTATGGGTATTTACCACATAGGCACTGGTGCTGTAACCAAATGCTCAAATCCAAGGCCTTGTGCCTACTCAAACACCAGTGAAGCAGCTATAAGTGAAACTCACTGCAAATCATTGCTCTTGTCCTATAAGAAATTCTAAGATTTTTTTTAATGAATTAGAATATAAACGTGAAATATAGTTAAAAGAAAAAGCAATAATTCAGAATATTTCTGGAAATACATAAATTAAAATATCCTAAGATTTTAAAATAGACTAAAAGAATTTTGTCAAATCAAACCAAAAAGTTTTGTTTTGGACTAACTTAAAAAAAAATTATCTCCACTGGATCTACTGCAGTAGGTCTAGAAATTGTAGTTTGACATTACTTGTCCATTCCTTCTATCTAACTCAGAGTCAGTAGACAAGACTACACAGGACTTCGCTGTATACACAAAAGGACAGATGGGATCAAGGCAGAAGTAGGATACAATACATCATGGATACTGTAGTTCAGAGAGAAACTCAAACCATGAGGTTAGCAGGACTTTCATGATAACAAAATTTACTCTATGTGCTGCAGACAGCTCTAATGCTCTTTTAAGCTGGAGACCAGTTTGGTACCAAACTCCTCTTTTCTGTGATTTGCAAAGCCAATTGTTCAGACTTCAGTCACACCAAAAATATTTCTTTTCAGTTTTCACAACACAAAATTAGAGGAAATGACTGCTGAATACTTTCTCCAGCTGCAAATTTTCATTATAGAAAAACCGTCAGAAATTTTCCAACCAGCTATAAATTGAAGTTACAGTTTTTAATCCTGCAATGATTTATTAATGAAGTTACAGTATTTAATCCCGCAATGACTTAAAAATATGGTAGTAGAACTGAAGCAGAAATACAGAACAATAGGGTTTGGAAGGCATCTTCAGAGATCATCTAGTCCAACCCCTCTGCCAAAGCAGGTTTACCTAGACAAGGTTGGACAGGAACATACCCAGGTGGGTTCTGAATATCTCCAGAAAAGGAGACTCTAACACCTCTCTGGGCAGCCTGTTCCAGTGCTCTGACACCCTCAAAGTAAAGACGTTTTTCCTCATGTTGAGATGGAATTTCCTGTGTTCCAGCTTATGCCCATTGCCCCTTGTCCTGTTACCAGGCTCCACTCAGAAGAGTCTGACCACACCCTCTAGATATCCACTCACCCTTTAGACATTTAAAAGCATTGATGACATCCTCTCTCAGTCTTCTCTTCTCCAGGCTAAAAAGACCCAAGGTTTCTCAGCCTTTCCTCATAGAAGAGATGCTACAGTACCTTGATCATCTTCATAGCCCTCTGCTGGACTCTCTTCAATAGTTCCCTGTCCTTCATTAACTGCGGCGCCCAGAACTGGACATAGTACTCCAGATGTGGCCTCACCAGAGCTGAGTAGAAGGGGAGGATAACCTTGCTTGACCTGCTGGTCATGCTATTTTTTTATGCACCCCAGGTCCCTTCTCGGCCACAAAGGCACGTTTCTGATTCCCAGGTCCCTCTCTGCAGAGCTTCTGCAGAGCTGCTTTCCAGCAGGTCAGCACCTAGCCTCTACTGATGCATGGGTGTTTCCTCCCTAGGTTCAGGACCCTACACTGACCTTTGTTAAATTTCATTAAGTTCCTGATCCATAAAAACCTAACACTTTAAATTGTCCTTTTATTCTAGAGGCAACAGTTGTAAGCATGTTAAAGTTTAAATTGCAATTAATGTTGCAAGAAATACAATCAATTTTGTAGCTCATCTAAACCTTATCATATCTTTTACAGTGATTTAATGAGCTGTTAGTGAATCTCTTCAACATAAATTTGATCATAAAAATTATGCTCTTCAGAAGATCTCAAGCTTATTCTAACTAACATAAGACCTGGTTGAAGTTTTTTGTGATGCAAAACTCTGTATAGTTTATTGTGGTTCATGTTGTTGTAAATGGAGTGACTGAAGACTAGAAAAGGGAGAAAACAAATTTTTATTTATAAATCTGTGACAGTCGGCTTATTACAGAACTGGGATTTTTGGGTTTCATTCTCACCAGCTCTGGCCTTGGGCCGATCTCTTCATTGCTTTGGACTTCCCATTTCTACCCCCATTGATGTACCTCCCCCCCCTTAAGCTCTACAGCTCAAGGATATGACCAGTAGTCAGGATGTGATGATATGACATTTAACAGCTTGTGCAAGGTTTTGTATTCCTGACCGTTTCCATTTAGCTTTACTCCACAGCAGTCTTACTTGATCATGCGCCACCTTGACTGTGATATAAATTCTCAGTAAGCTGGAGTACTAACTGGGATGGATGCGGCAACTGTCAAGAATTTAACTGATGACTAAAGGGGTCACTGCTCCCATTTTCTCTCCCACAGTACATTGCAGCTACCCTTGTACCATTTATAGTATAATGGGATCTGTCCCTAACTTAAAATGTGACTGTGGTCTGGCTAATTCATATACGTGAACTGTTCTTACCTCTCCTTCACAGTTGAATTGCAAAATGAGGGACACCAGCTTTAAGTAAAGGTCTCAAAATAATGCCATAATCTTACATGTAACTAGTGCTGCAAGTTCACACTCATCCCATCTTCCTGAACCAATTACAGCATTCCTCCAGAAATTGGTAAGCTTGAGTTGTTGGTCCTGAGTATGTTTGTAGTGACTGTAATCACAACTCAGCAGTAGTTTGCTGTGACTGTATGAAGATTAAACCATTAATCAGAAAACAAGAACAGATGACCTGGAGAATCACATAATTGTCAGAGTTGGAAGGGACTTCTAGAGATCATCTAGTCCAACTCCCTTGCTAAAGCAGGATTGCCTAGAGTACATTACTCAGGACTGCATCCAGGTGGGTCTTGAAAGCCTCCAGAGAAGGGGACTCCACAGCCTCCCTGGAGTGCTCTGTTACCCTCACCATAAAGAAGTTTTTCCTCATTTTTGAATGGAACTTCCTATGTTCCTGCTGGTGCCCACTGCCCCTCATCCTGTCACTCAGAGCCACTGGAAAGAGTCCAGCTCCATCTTCCTTCAACCCACCCCTTAGAAGTATTACTAAGGGCTGCCCTCAGCCTTCTCTTCTCCAGACTAAAGAGTCCCAGCTCTCTCAGCCTTTTCTCATAAGGGAGGTGCTCAAATCCCTTAATCATCTTTGTTGCCTTATGCTAGACTCCCTCTCATAGTTCCCTGTCTCTCTTGAACTGGGGAGCCCAGAACTGCATGCAGTATTCCAGTTGTGGCCTCACACCAGTGCAGAGTAGAGGGGGAGAATGACCTCCCTCAACCTACTGGCCGCACTCTTCCCTATGTAGCCCAGGATTCCATTGGACCTCTTGGCAACAAGGACATATTGCTGGCTTATGGAAAGTTTACTATCTACCAGGACTCCCAGGATCCCTCTCCTCAGAAGTGCTTTTCAGCAGGTCCACCCCTAACCTGTATTGGTGCCCGGAGTTCTTCCTCCCCAGGTGCAGGACCCTACACTTGCCCTTGTTGACCCTCATTAGGTTCTTCCCTGTCCAGCTCTCCAGCCTGCCCAGGTCACGCTGGATGGCAACACAGCCTTCTGGATTATCAGCCAACCCTTCTAGTTTGGTATCATCAGCAATAACAAGCATTTCAATAACAAGATCAATAACAAGTATTTCAATAATTATCTGGATTCCCAATATGAACAGCTTGATAAGAAAGTGTTTGTGTAAAGTGTTGGTTCCACATTTCCAAATTACTAATAGTTTTGAAGCTATACCAAAAAGTGTACTAAAATCTGCTGTATCATTTGCAGTTAATTTTATTTTTTTTTTTAAATAAAAAGCTCAAGATTGTTGTTCTTAATTCAAGAGTTTCACTGTGAAAAGAATATGGTGGGAAGTGTGGATTTCAGTAAAAATTGAGTACAGGTCTTCAACAGAGAAGCCGTATAGCAAGAAAAAAAAAAAGATTTAATACTACAACATAAGTTTTAGATATGATCCAAAGCTGATGGAAAATAACAGAAAGACACAGCTTATGGGCACCTTCTTTTCCTTTTGGTCTCAGATGGAACAAATCTATTTGATTTAATTATGTAACTGAAAGCTGGCTATCTCAAAGTATTTGGTTTATAGTCCAAATTCCCAGGCCTCTAACAGATTTGTGAAGTATTATCAGCCTTGACTACAGTTTCTATCCATTCATTAGTTTGTTTGCTGTGGTAATTTCTATGCAGTTACTAAGAAAAAGCACTAGATGCTCTTGAAGTGGCATCCAGACAAAAACAGAGGTCAGAAATTATTGGTAAATATGAAGGCTGCGCATAAAGCATCGCTATGAGAGAAGGTGTGAAGTAATAGAAAACCACCCATAGATAACATTCATCAATGCAGTACCCTAAAGGCGGACAAAGAAAGTAATTCATCTTGGTAAGAACACAAAGCGAGAAGAATGTAAAATAAATATCCATGAACTAAACTGTGATTACGAAATCTGGACCTTGGAACATAACCTGTTTGAGAAATAAAGTACATCAGAGCATGCCTTCTGCTAGAATCTAGAATCAAGATTTACAAATCAGTCATATATGTCAGTCCATTTTTATCAATAGATATTTATGTCCAAAGTATAAAATATTGAGTTTCAAACCATCTATATGACAGTAATGCTACTTATAAATCAGGTACATGAACTATCCATTATTTCCTACACTTATAAATCAGTCATATTCACAAAACAGTTGCGTGACTGGGAAATAATTTTCTTGATTAATAAATAAGGTGCCACCAGACACATAAATTATTTATATGAATCATTAATCTTTTGACCACTAGGCATATTTCATAAGTCAGAAACTCAATATATACCATGTGTTCACAAATGCTAAATTATGAACAATTTAGCAAACCAATACAAACACAGAGTCCCTTAACACACAAAATAACCTCAAACCTGTAAAGACACAGAAACAAGATTTGCTTGCTTGTTTGGATTTTTTAGGGTGGTTGGGTTTTTTTGTTTGTTTTTTTAAAGCTAAAGATTCACTATATCCCCTGTTCTACTTGCTAATGCGTAATATATTAAAATTCTTGTAGTAGAATGCAACCTCTGTCGGGTCCAAGCAATTTCTAAGTAATTCATACATAGGGCCGTGTTGGTGAGTACATAAGCACTTGCAACAAGACAGAATAATAAACCCAAAAGGATCCTGTATTTGATCCATTGCACAAGTAAGTAAAAGTGTCATTTGAAGGTGTCAATTTGAATTTTGCCACAGCAATTCACACAATTTAGAAAAGAATTCCAACAGAAAAAAATATTTTTATAAATCTAAATGCTGTGTTCTAAAAAATGGAAACAAAATTTTTAATAAAGAAAGAACAGGGACAAACAGATATTATGTAATTTAGAAGGAAAAAAACCAACCAAACAAACCAAAACATTGTCGTTTGAGACAAATAGTATGTTTTGATTGACTTGAAATTATTTTCTTCCAATCCAATTTGGCCTGTAAACTGGATAACTAATTATTCATACAGCCTTATTATCATACTGATATCCTTCGGATGAAAGGCACGGATGTTGTTATAGTTACTGAAGTAAGTAAACCAGAGCTACTATGTGATGGATGTATATCTAACAATCAGATTATGCATCTTTAGCATTTACTGCTGCAAGAATGAATTAATGGCTTGGGGACTATTAAATGGAGATATTCCTAGAGGTGTCACCTTTGTAAAAGACTATGAAGCAATTTCTGTTGCATGTTACACCATCTGCAGGTAGCAGAATTCAGGCATAAAACCTAGCACAAAACTCACAGAAAGTGGGAGAATGGGTAGGTAACAGAATAGATGGGAGGCAGATCCTGAGAAATAAGGGTTCACAAAAGAGCTCCCCATTAAGGACAACCAGTGTGTTTACCTCCACACAATGGTTCTCAGGTTCAAGGAAAACATCTGCATACCATGGAACAGAAGAGCTATTTCACATCAGACTGCAGTAAAATAAAAGCAGACTTAACCAGGTACCAGCTGGCAGTAATAATAGTTAGTAATTAACTAATGCATTTCTCTGAAGTGCTCAGGAGTAACAGTTGAGGTTATGCATAGATTTTTAGCTGTTATTTTTATGGCCTAGGAAGAAGCCTTTTCTATGCTAATAGTCAATATTAAGACTAGTGCAAGCTTTTGTCCACATTATAGACAAAATTGCATTTTACTGCTCAAAGATGAGAAAAGCCACAGTCCTACTCTGCATTTGGCTCTGCCAGCCAGGAGGGAAGGGATCAGAACTGGTGCATAGAAACCCTTCATACCTTCCCTCAGATTTCTTTCCTGAGCAACAACACTAAATAGCTTCACCGGGGTCATAAAGAGGGTAGGGTGTGGAGGCATAATGAGGACAGAACCACTGAAACTATACAGTATGTACCTATCCTGGTGTAAAAAAAAAATCCACCATAACTTTTTAATCTGTTGCCCTGCATCTCTGAAGCTCAGTGTCATTAGACATACAGTGAAAGAGTGTCTGCCCTGAGGAACAACTTTGCAAAATTGTGTGACTGCAAAATTCAATCATTTCAGCCTCAGGGGTAAGGACAAACCTCCTAATACCCTCATTCTTGGGGACAAAAAAACAATTTAAAAACATTTTTCTTAGGGTACTCTTCCTTAAGGCTATGATTTTACTGGAGCCATCAGTTGGCTGTCATAAGGTAGAAGGAAAATAAGGAGGTGACTGGTGACAGCCAACATAGCTTCACCAAGGGCAAGTCATGCCTGAAAAATTTGGTGGCCTTCTATGACAGTATTACAGCCTTGGTAGGTAAGGGGGGAGGAACAAACATAATTTACTTGGATTTATGGAAAGTGTGTGACACTGTCCCACATGACATCCTGGTTTCTAAACTGGAAAGACATGGATTTGATGGATGTACCACTTAGTTGATAAGGAACTAGCTAAATGGCCACATTCAAAGTTGAGGTTGGCAGTCTGATATCAACATGGAAACAAGTGATGAGAGGCACTCCCTCGTAAGCCAGTGCTGTTTAACATCTTTATCAGTGACATGGACAGTGGGACAGTGTGTGTCCTCAGTAAGTTTGCCAATGACACACTGTGTGGTACAGTTTATATGCTGGAGGAAAGAGACACCATCCAGAGGGACCTGGACAGGCATGAGAAATGGGCCTATGCAGTCCTCATGAAGTTCAACCAGGTCAAGCGCAAGGTCCTGCACTTCTTTACAGCAATGCCAAGCACAAATACAAGTTAGGCAGAGAATGGTTGGAGAGCAGCCCTGAGGAGAAGGGCTTGGGGATGTTGGTGGATGAAAAGCTCAACATAAGCCAGCAATGTGTGCTCACAGCCCAGAAAGCTAACTGCAACCTGGGCTGCATGAAAAGCAGCATGGCCAGCAAGTCAAGGGAGGTGACTCTACCCCTCTACTCTGTTCTCCTGAGACCCCACCTGAAGTACTGTCCATCTCTGGAGTCCTCAGCATGAGGAAGGACATGGACCAGGTCCAGAGGAGGACCACAGAGATGATCAGAAAGCTGGAGCACTTCTCCTATGAAGACAGGCTGAGAGAGTTGGGACTGTTCAGCCTGGAGAAGAGAAGGCTTCAAAGAGACCTTATAGGGGCTTTCCAGTACCTTAAAGAGGTCTACAGGAGAGATGGGGAGGGACTCTATCAGTGAGTGGAGCAATAGGATGAGAGGGGACAGTTTTAAACTGAAAAAGGGGAGATTTAGATCAGATATTAGGGAAAAAAATCTTTACTGTGAGGGTGGTGAGACACTGGAACAAGTTGCCCAGAGAAGTAGGTGGATCTCCCATCCCTGGAAGTGTTCAAGACCAGCCTGTATGGGGTTTTGAGCAACCTGCTCTAGTGAGAGGTATCTCCGCCTATAGCAGGGGAATTGGGAATAGATGATCTCTAAGGTCCCCTCCAACACAAACCATTCCATGATTCTATAAGTACCTATCTACTTTGTCTACATGTAGAGGCCCAGAATCACTTGAATCAAGCTCTTTCTGGTTCTTGTTTTATCTCCCCCCGGCCTGACCCCCAAACTGTATTATAACCATGCACAATCAGAACAGAAACAAATGAAATTACTGTTGTCTGCTTAGAGAAAGATTTTTTCTGCAGCCTACTGACTCCCTCTTGCATCTTTTAAAATCTTCAGTTTTATGGAATCTGTTTTCCCTGAGGAAACTAAGGTGTAAGCAAGTGAACATATTCAAAATCAAAACTGAGAAATCAACTGTTTTGATAACATTTACCTATATAAATGACAATAGCTATTAAATAAAGTACAGCAGAACTAAGACACAGAAACATAAGAGACAACGGTCTTAAATGGAATTACAAAAACAAAATTACGTATGGATGAAAGAAGAAAAAAACTCTTTCTAGCTGACCCTGCTTGAGCAGGGGATTGGAAGATTATTTTCTTTCTTTTTTTATCATTAAAAAAACCTCTGACAATTTGAGGGAAATCCTCATTAGTATGGAATTGATTTTGTGGTTGATTTGATATTAATTTGAGTAGATTATACTCTTCTCCACACTACCTATTTACTCATAGTCCCACATCAGTAATGTTCTCTCAACAATTTTGCATTAGTTTGTCTAGGCATCTATACTTATGAGTAAGTATTAAATTATTAATATTTTTGAAAAATACATAATGAGTCATAAAAGTGTGGGCTTCTATAGGTTCAGATTCAGCTAGAATACTTGATATACAATGAATTTGGCATTGTATAATAAACTTTTGTCCAATAGAGGCCATGCTCAGGGAAGATTAAGAGAGTCTGATGCTTGTCAATAGCTCTAGACAGATGTTTAAGACTACATGACAATTTTGGAGGACAATACACTCTAGTCCTGAATTAAACATCTTTGTGTTTTATAACACCTTCAACTTGTTCTAGAGAGGATATTTGGCAACTTTTTTGCCAAATATAGAATTGTAGCTACACTTGTTTACATAAAGCATTCTATAGAACCTGGAATACAAAAGGCAACAGATAAGAAACAATTCTCTCCTAGTTAAGTACATCACAGAAACACCATGTCTGAGCAACTGACCTTTTGCCCCTGACAGGTACATTTCCATTGCCTCTTCTAAGCTAGTCTACTCCTATCCAGGCACAAATCCTATTTCTTTCTTTCTTCGACACTTTGAAGCCTTTGTTCATACTCTGCTGATAAGAGGGAAAAGGATTCTGAGACCTGAGGAAGAATGATCTTATAAAGATTTTCGTTATAGATATTTGAATCATAATAATTACAAAAGTATTGGAGATGGTCTATGACCCTCCCAGCTTCCCTCTGGGAAGCAGGTTGAACCTACTGAATCTTCAGCGTTGCAGACCTAAACACAAAGCAGCTTCCACTGTTGCTCTCCAACAGGCAAGAAACAGCATCCTATCACAGCTCATCTGAGAAGCTGCTCACAAATTCAACAATTGCAGCCTAACAGCAAGAGACCTTGACCTAAAGGCCATAGCTCAAAAGATCTTTGCCCTTCCATGTTGATAGTCTTAGCACCTACCACAGATCGGAGTCTCATTTAGAGCTGAAAATATAGAAAGCTCAAGAGGAATGTTCACTTAAAA
>VZTM01034597.1:43296-58127 GCA_013400555.1 Jacana jacana | reverse complement strand
ATTGTCAGAGAACAGTTACTACAATCTCATATGAAAAAAAAAGAAAATAAATGCAAGCCTCTGGAATGCCAGGGAACAATGCACTTTCCACATCAGAGACTGGTTTGTTTAATAACCACAAATTATTTCAGGTAATTTGGCACCATTTTAATCGCACCCACAAGGATATCCTCAACAACAACAACAAAAAGATGTAACAAAAGAACCACTCCTACTACCAATCACATCAGGATGAGCTGAAGGCAGAGTTTCCATTCATTAAATTATGATTAGCCTTGCTAATACCTTGTCTATCAAATCCCCATACCATGCTGCAGACACACCAAAGAGAAACATATATGTGGTGTTTTGAAAAGGAAGCTGATGGAAAGTGATACTTTTCCCACACATTAGAATGACAATAAAATCCTTCAGATGAAGGTGTACATGCTAAAAGAGTCATTAAAAATGCAGATTATGAACAGCTGAAATTAAAATCCAGCCAAGGCATTATCAGTTAATGTCTTTCATTGTAATGAAGAGCATGAGAGCAAACACAATATTCACTAACTTTGAGGAGCAATTAATCTGGATTTGTAATTAGATTTTGTTCTGTTCTTTTTTATTACACATATTTCCAAATTACTGTGTGATTGAAAGACTCTGATAGTTACATTAATCTACTATCTTTGTAGTATTGGCATCTATACAGAGTGTGATATATGCCCTGACAAAGCTCGTTGGTGAATATCAGAAGATTGTGGGAATGGGAAATCCCCCTAGTTTTGCCTCTGGGAAGGATATATCTTGGTAATTTCAAATAGTGAAACCGAACACAGAAGTTTGGAAGATTCATTTTAAAAACTGGAGAGCTGATGTGAAATCCCATTCAAGTGTTTTAGGTTTTCTCCAGCACAGTGGAGAAATTTCCTTCTGGCCTCCCTGAAAACCATTTACCTGCAGCTGACCAAAGCTAGTGACACAGAAAGAGCATAGTTCTTTATTAAAAAAGCCTTTGCTTTTCTCCTCATGAAAGCCATGTTCATTTGTTTACTAGGGCTTTTCTCACAGTGAGATTTTTTCCTGCCATGGAACAGAGAAGAGCATACAGGCCAAATTTTGAGGGAAAGTCCCTGACTAAGTGTAAGAAAAGAATATCAAACAAATTCAGTCAGTGTGATTTTTCCTTAAAAAATGGGCATCATTTTATTTGTGCCTGATCAAAAATTCCTCAAGATAAAATGAAAATATCCAGTTTTGAATCAGAAGGAGACCATGGTCTGCGTGGTAGGTTTGTTCTTCTCAAAGTATTTACTGTCCATATCTCCAGCTTTGTTTTGAATGGCTATGTTTTGTCTCTGACTGTTGCACGCTCTAAAAAGTGTATCTCAACGTGTATTTCCTTTATCTTTGAGTGCGCTGCTGGCAATTCGCTCTGATTATTTTTTTTTTCAGCCTAATTTTATCACTGCATCTTTTCAGCCAGGCTTATCAGTGACTAGCTACATAAATACTGCTATAATTAAACAAAAAATCTCAAGTCTCTAAGTGATATGAATTTTGTACTACAGATCAGTTGGAACAGTTTTTTTGTTTGTCAAAGGATTTCTTTGTATGGTGACTGGAACTGTTGCATGATTGATGGAAGGGAGAGAGGAGAAAAAATAGATTCTGCATGTTAATAGTAATAATTAGATTACATCTGTGAGATAAAACATTATAGCATGAATTACCAAACTTCATTTGACTTTAAAGTCCGCCAGATTGTTATAAAGTTTGCAAAACATTTGATCATCTGTTGGGAATATATGGTAAATTCCCCATTTTGAAGTTGTACCCGTACAATGAAAGACTGTAGTACTTGGGACTTGAAGTGAAAGGGACTGGATGTGATTACAAATTGAACTGTAATGTAATCTGGGCTTTTCCAGTCAAGTTCTCCAGTGAAAGCTGGGGTTGGCTAACGATGTCTTTCCTGTGCACTGCTCTAAGGATCCGTTCTGTTTCTCCAGGGCACCTTGGCAAGAAACTTGCAGATATTTAAAGCCCCTAATTAATGCCAGGTATTTCACTTCACTTTTATTTTTAAAACATGAAAAAAAATATTACTAAGCCAAAGAAAAAACAAATATTTTCCATTTGCTGTTCATTACAGATGTCAGCCATAAATATAGAAATGGTCAGCTGCAGGTGTAACCTAGTTCTGTTGTGCAATGCACACTCTGTTCCTATAACATTACTAAAAATGGTTTGTCTAGCTAATAAATAGCACTACCATTATATAGTAAAAGGTGAAAATTAATGTGAATGCTGCTGGTGAGTTAGCTATATTAACAAGCCAATCATGTAGTATTAGCAGTTATAATGGGGAACAACATAAACTTTTAAGAGCTTCTGCAAAAGCTCTCAGTCCTTTCAATGTTGAAAATTTCAAATCAGTGCTGTCCAGTAACTTTGATCCTTTAAATTTAGGAGGAAACACATGTACAAATTTTTAAAATAAATTTACTGACATCTGCAACTAAAAATAAATAAATAAATAAATATTTGGGTCCAACCTGCATATGTCACTATTATCTCAGATGCTTTACTGGTAAAGCTCTGTTGCCTCCATCAAAGGTTCTGGCCCACGAACGATAACCTTTGATAGCTAACTGATAGAGTACTGATAACCCCTTACTGATAGCAAAACCTTTCCCACACCCAGAGCAAGAAGAGAGTGCAATCTAAAATGGCAGTGAATAAGGTGACACAATAAACAAACAAAGGACTAATTGATTTCTTCTACCTAGACATAGAGCTGTGTCTGATCAACAGCCCATCTGGCCCTGTGTCCTCTCACTGTTGTTATATGGTACCTTCGGAAAAAATTCAAACCAGACTGTGTAATCTTTTTCCTCCACGGAAGCAGCAGTTTAGAGAGTTTATGAAATAGATTTATCTTGGCCATTATAGGTAACAATCACTAACATAACTATCATCTCCAAATTGTCTAATCCTTCTCTGAATTGACTTCAGCGTATACAACATCTGTACACAGTGTCAGTGAGTACCTCAATGTCATTGTGTGCTGTGCAACACGCAGCATGCTGAGAGTCACAGCCTTTGCCAGGATGGTTCTTAGGTCTCATTTGTATGTCCTCAAAGAATTACCATTGTGTGTAGTCCTAGAATAGCTTCCTCTCTTTCCTCCACATCTGGGGAGAAACCACATGCAATCTGGCCCAAGATGATAAGTACGATGATGTGAATCTGCCTGATCAGTAACATATTTTGTGGATTGTTTATATTTGAGTCAAACGTACTAATTCCCCCTCTCACTCTTCCTCCCATTCTTTTAATTTTGTTCTTGGCTGCAGAAAAATCACTAAAGAAAAATGTACCTTGAAAGACAAACTGTTATGCTTGGCAATGCTTTATTATGTTGCTGTGCCTCAACGCTGTATTTGATCTGAAACTATTTCTAGGAGATAAGTAGATTAAAAGAAAATTAATTGGAAATATTTCTGTTTCATGTATCAGTTGATAACACACATCTGAGGGTAAAATCAAAAGACAAATGTCTATCAAATAGAAACGCAAGTCTGCTCTCAAATGTGGTGCTATGAGTTCTTGTGAAAAACTTCACAGTGCTATGACATTCCTATCCTGCCTAAACAAGAGCACACAGAGGAACTGATAGTAATTTTATTCTGTCCTGTATTTCAAAAATTATATCAGTGAAAATTTTCTATTTCCCCAAGTGAAGTGCCTATGAATTTATGCTTATAACTGCATTTTTAATTGGAGTCTATCAAGTACTTCAATTAGATGCATGTTGTGGTGGAGAAGGAGGAGGGAATTGAATTATTACATATTTGTAAACTAATGTTAAATTCTTATCTCAATCAAGTTAATGACAAAATTGGGAGTTCAGCGGGAGATGAATAAATACTGAAGTTGTTTTGTTATGTTTTGTTATCTCTTGCACTTGCCACCAACAAGTAAATGTGCAATTTCAAAAATTTCTTGTCTCCAGTCTCTCTGAAGATTTAAAATGCCTTGGTGTGGTTGGGAGCGCTGCTGCCCAAGACCTGTCGACTTTCTCTAAGTGTGGGGCCAGAAGACATGGACACAGGTGGGGAAAGCGGGGGGCCCAACAGGTTAGTCTGCCTTGTTTCCCCCATGTGCATATTCATGTGGGGTTTAGGTCAAGTGAAGGAGGCAGCGGCAGCATTTTTCATGCCAAGCACGTGCAGTGCAGCACCCACTAAGGAAGGCAATGTAATGTAGAGCAGAATTTGCTGTCTGTGGGTTTAACAGTTGGTTTGGGAAATGGCTGTGATTTTACAAGCAAGCTCTATGAAACCAGACTAAAATGCCCTTGGTGGTCTTTGCTTTGAGTAGCATTCTAAAGCTATTGAATTTCAGTGGTTACTCTTGGCATGCTCCCTCCTTGAAACACAGATGAAATGCGATAAGGAAATATCACCCTGGAAGAAAAGGACACATACTACACGGAGACAGGCTTAGAAGGAGACCGGCCCCAGAGGAGCAAGATCCTGTAGGAACTGCCACTTCTTGCATTATCTTCTCTGATGCCTGAGGTGAGCTTTCAAGAATGTGGATTGCAAGGAAATGTCTAGTCACTTTGCGGTGCTAATGCTACCCTAAGTTAAAATATTTGATGATTACACCCCCCCTGCTCAAGACACAATCACCTGTGAAATGTTATTGAAGAGGATGACACAGAACCAAAGCAGCTTGACTTTGTGAAAGAGAGAGAAAGAAAGAATATCTGATTAGTATTTTTTATGCCTCCTCCTATATTCTGGAGTTTGTAGCAGTCACAAAAACAATTTACTGTTATATTTAGGAAAGAAAATAGCTATAAAGCATAGCTAAATTAGAAATATTTCCTACGTAATAATTCCTACAAAGTGTACCTAAGAGTTATCAGTCTTCTAAACAAACTTCCACTCTAGGTAACTGTATTCCACAAATGGTGCTTCCCAAGTCAGTCTTCAGAAATGGCAGAAAAAATCATTGTTATATCTGTAGGAATTATGAAGTGTTTTTAGGATTCTTTAAAAATAGATGCTGACTGACTCAAAAATAAAAGGTGAAAATCAACACAAGAGTTGTTATTTTAGGCAGATGGCTTTTACAAAAATCTGTGTTAGACAATGTCTACGTGAATAGTGAGATAACCTAGTGTTTTTCATTGATGTGTCATCTCCACATTCTTCAACATTCCACTAGCTTTTGACTAGCCCCCTTTTTTTTTTCTCCCCTGAAAAAGAACAGAGGTTTAACCTAGTCTGCCCCCAAGAAGAGAGGAAGAAGTTGAGAGTGAAGTTCTGTTTTCTAAAATGCCTTAGTGGAAACAGAAAGATAAAAAGTAAGAAAGAGACAGGGCCATTTAAAAAGTCTGAGAGAAGATAGAGAGTGAGAAAAAGGGAAAATGAAAGGAGCATGGTGAAAGAGCTGATAGGCAGGTAAAATGAAGTAGCAATAAAGAGAATATTATGAAAAATGGTCAAAATGAAGTAAAAAGAGAAAAATAATCATAGGCAAAGTGAAAGACAAAATAAAAGGACACAAAACCCAAATAAAACCAGGAGATGGAAGTGTCATTTTATAGGTCTAAATTAAAAGGTCAGCTGTTATTATCCATCAAGTTTGAAAGCCTTTACCAACTCTGGTGTTTTTTGTTCTTCAAGAAGGCTCAGAACACTTGGGATCATGAGGCATTGGTTCCAGGCTACAGCAGCCAGTGGAAGCATCAACACCAGCACCACAAATGTCAACCCTTATAACGGTAGGTGAAATCTCCTGATCGGGAGAGGGGAAATCCATAGGAGACTGAAACCTTTTATTCCTTGGGCCAAGAGGAAGTCTCCGTCCACAGCACTTGGAATATTTCTAATGTGCGACTCAAACATAATAAAGGTGTGAAGGCTAAAAATGGGAAACACCTACCACAACTCCAACAGCCAAAGCAAACAGAAAAGAGCTCAGTAGTTACAGCTTCAAATAGCTTGTTCCTCCATCCTTTTCATACTTCACTGGCATCCTCACAGACACTGGCCCACGTACATAGCAAACCCCAAATGAGTTTTCAAACTAACCTAGAAAAAAAAAAAACAAAAGTCTTATGGATAAGAGGCAGCTGCCTGCCCCTAGATGCCATATTATTTTAATATGTTTTGCTTTTCTTGTTGCCTTTTTCTATGTTTGTTTGTTTTGGGAAGGGGAGTTGTTTTTTGTTGTATCTGTTCCTATCCTTTTGTCTAACTTTTCCAATCTACCAAACAAAAGTTTTGCTTTACTGTATTTTATAGACCACTGGGAGTAGCTATAAAAAAATTTTTTTTGGCTTCTCCTTTCAATGCTAAAAGAGAAAACAACCAGAATTCATGTGGGCAATGTTGTGATTTTTTCCAGCAGCATCATAATTGTCAGGGAGAGTCATAGACTGCTGCTTGATTAAGTATCTCAAATTTCTGGTGATTCATTATTTTCTGAGAAAATCTTAACAACAAATGGATTCTGTCATTACTATACTCTCATCATTTCTAGCAATAACTTCTGTACTACATTTACATCTAGAAAAAAAAAAGCCCAAGAAGTTGAAGTTAAGGCTCTTACATTAACCTAGAACATTAGAAAGATGATGCTTGCAGATTAGACTAGTCGCTTGAATATAAAACTGAAGTGAGATCTACTTGGCAACCATGTACAAATCATGTAAAATCTATCCATGTTCTGGTTGTCTCTGAGAACTGAATGCATTCAGGAGAAAAAAGTAGGTTCTTGCTGAAAGGCTGACAGTGCATCATCAAACCACTGACTTCTGTCCCAACCTGTTCATATCTACAGACACGTGCGTGGACATATCTTTGCTGCTCACGTGGATCATTAGAGCCCCTGGCTACAGTGCAGCCAGCCTGTCTAATTATGATTTCTCAGATAGAATGCAGGTACTGGCTACCTCATTTTTTGCATTCCCCATTTAATTCCAATTTCAAGATTATCGAGCACACAAGCCTCTGAAAAGAAGTCAGCATGTTTATCTCATTAAATTAATTTTTCTATTGAAAATGGCATCCAGGTTGCATTTAGGTGCAAGTTTGGAAGTGGGAAGTTTTTGGAAGTTTTCTTCAACTTATCTTCACTTGGCTAAAGTAAAAGGAATCATGCAGATTCCCCTAACTTTGAACTCCATATGGAGCTGTAAAAATCATGCTTTGTCTTAAAAGATCCTTGCTCTCATCCACAAACTTTTTCTTTGGTGCATACTGGCAGCTCAAACCAGCGAAGACTGAGCTCTTCAGGGTTGATCCAGAAAAGAGTTTATGTAAATGTTTGATTTTGGGTCCTGTTGAGGCCCAGTTCCTGAAAACATAAAGCTAGTCACACATTCAAATACTTTATTGGATTGAGACCAGGGCACAAGGTCTTGGAGATGGACATGTCCATGCTGTGCTGACAAACATCCACACCTGGCAATGATGAGGCCAGCTTCGCTTACAGACTCCATGCTCTACTCGGCTATTTTAGGACAGATTAGGGATCAGTACCAGGGAGGGGGGTTATTATGTGAAAAAAGGTCAGAAGTTTGCCTGCTTGCTCAAACCAGTGAAATCTGTTTTTAATCCATGAAAACACACCAAAACACCCTTCTTGGAGAAAAAGGTATGCTGTATTTTTCCTGACCGCCGTTTTCCCCGGTGGCAAGTTTCTCATTCGAAATTATATCCACAGCTTTGTTTATGGGACTTTACAGAAGGATTTGCATGGGTTAGCGAGGGGAAAGAATACTCCCATATGCAGAAACACAGAACCTATTAAAGCACATGAGGCTCTGGTGGTTCCCCTCCCCAGCTGCTGCTAAATTTATTTGCAGGCTGCAGCCTGGAAAAGGGCTTGTAGCCCATCTGCACCCCGTATGTGGGAATACATTTCCAACATAGCCACGGGAATGTGAGTCCAGCAGACCCTTCCCTAACCTCTTCTCAAATCCTCATCCAAGCTGACCTAATTGGTGCCAGAGCAGACACCGCTGAGCAACGCAGTGTTATGGAGCGGGGGCTCAGCTGTGATGATGATTCCCTGAGATCCCCCGCTGTTCCCGCCTTCCCTGGCATAGCTGTGGGGTTAAGCAGCAGAGCAAACCTTGTGTGGGCCCCTCCACATGGGCAAGTTTCACCCTTGGAGAAAGCCAAGCCTCACGCTGGGTGGTGGGGCCAGAGCAGGAGATCAAAGAGGGCAACCCTGCATAGCTGCATCACAACTTCTGGTTCTCAACCTTTTCCCACATCACACTACATGATAGCATGGGCACTGGGGAGATGTCATGAATAAGCATCTAGGTCAGAAAAATCAAAGGGTAGTATTAAAACAGAGGCAGGGAAAGGAGACAGTATTGCTTAAATTAGACTTCACTCCTATATTGTCTTTTGCACAGAAGGAAAAAGTTAGTTTCTTTTTATATTTTGGGCCTGCCTGGAAGATCTTCTATTTTAAACCTGTGTTAAAAGATAAAGTACAAATGTAGGAGGCTAGAAAAAAGGCAATGAACATTAGCCAGCTTAACTGCCTGCAAAAGCATCTGTGAAGGGGTTGGTCCTGAGAAGACAGGCCCAAGGTTTCGGAGGCTCTTTACTGTTACATGCATATGAGAATAAGCATTAAATTGAGAATATCCATCACCGGAGCTTTAGAGAACAAAATACTCAACTACTAAACTCTAATAGTTTATAAAAAACATTGGTCTTGTAAACCAAAAACTGAAGACTACACATCTTCTTAGAGTTTTATCTCAGAAAAAGAGGGCTTAAACCTCTATTTCCAACTCCCAAAGCTGGTATTTTACACTAAACTATTCTCATATTCACTAAAACAAGAGAATAAGCACCAAATTCTGTGGTTTAAGTGAATAATTAAACTAGCAAAGGACAACACTTTCAAACAAACAAGTGATTGTATAGGAAATGCGTGAAGGGAAAATGTCAGCAGGCAACCTAACTCTACCTTCAAAAGTTTTTAGACATTTTAGCAGTGCTATAGATACCCATTTTCATGCATTCATGTCATCTGTCTGTGGCTCAGCTGAGTATCTGGCCACCAAGGCTGCCTCTGCCCATGAGGCAAAGTCACATTTAAAGTAAGCAGTGACCTCTGGATCAAAAATAACAGTCACATGCTCAAGAAGAGGAGGGACTGATGGTCGCACTTTATAATTTTAAGCCTCAGATTTGTTTTGTTAACATTAACTTCCTTAAGATCTCACATTTATTTTTTTTTAATAGAGTTATCTTTATTCTTTTTTGAATAAATTAATTTTTCTCTCAAGGAAAAGATAATTTTTTTTTTGGTAAAATCCATAGATTTATAGATATATATTTATATATATAATATATAGAAGCATGTTAAATTTGACAAAAATGTTTTGCTTTCCTTAAATAAATGGAGAGGTACTGAGGTCCAAATCAAGGCTGTCAAAACTGCAGACATGGCCCCACATTCCATATTTTATCCATAGCATTTTCCTGGGAGAGGTAAGCCCCTCTTCCACTACTGTCTCGGTGTTTTGGTATTTTGAAGAGATCTCCACAGACATTAGTTTAAAACTCCCAAATCTTGATATATGGATGTGGTAGCTGCTGCGGACATTGGGTGCTGTTTTGGGCTGCTACATGGTGGCTAATGACTTTACAGAGAGGAGCAGGGCTCTCTGAGATGCCAGTGGTGCTTGCTGGGAATGCACCTCCCTCCTCCTCTACTACCCACTGCTCACTGGCTTCCTTAACACCCTCAGCTCCTCAGTTCTGCCTCACCAGCTTTCCTCACCACCTTAAAGGAAAAATACCAAGTGTTTATTAATGACTTGTACTTGACATCATTACATGACTTGTATTTCTCAAGAGTAGATGAAAAGGGAATGGTTTACCTCAGAGTCCAGAAGTTTTGCCTCTAACTAAACATCCATAACACCTGTCCCTTTTGCTCTAACAAACCAAGCTCTAGTCCTCTTCAGAGGAAAAGCCCTTATTCACTCTGATATTAACCACTATCAAATTTATTTCTTTTCCATGGCCGTTAGTACTGAATCAAACTTTGTTTCTGAGGTTTAGAGGGAGGAAAGATGGTGTTCTTATTGGCTCTAATTATATATTTTGCCTCAAACCACTGACACAAACATGTATTTGCTCAAGGGTAACCAGAGAAGTGGTAGAAAAGCACCTAAAGATTTTAATAGGAATTCATTTCACATTCAAGAATTTAGATGAACCTTTTCTCAGAACAATTAAAGACTTAAAATACTGAATTGAAAATATTGTAGAAAAGAGCCTTCTTGTGATATCCAAATAAATTTTTGATCAGGGCAAAAATTCCAGGGAAGCTGACTTCTTCTTGCAGTTTTACCACGTTTATGTTAATTTCAGGAAATAAAAGAGAAAGAAACTTAAACCTTTTGACTTTTTAATACAAAATGGTACAAAACTAAATAATTTGGCTTTGTACTAACTGTAGAAAAAAGTGCTATGGAGATCTATCATTAACCTCAACAGCTGTAAATTTGTGTTTCTGGGATTCCACCTCAAGTAAATACTTGCTAAGCGTATGCATTTTTTGTAGTGATGATGGAGTCAAAATGACTGCTTTGCTTCTGCTGTATGTATCTTGGAGTTGTATTTTTCTATGAAGTCTGTGGAAGCTTTTCACCACATTAAATGCCCAGTTTTCACTAAATCCATACCTGAATGGTAAGTAAATGAATCCTGAATTTTGCATTTGAAGGTATGTGTGCTTTCCATGGATTCACGCCAACTACATTCTAGATTTAAAGAGACATTGTGATAACCTTAACCACACTGTGGCTAGACTAAACCTCAAAGATCTTGTTCCTAGGGGCACTGCTCTTTGAAGTGGCACCACTGACAGTTTTAGCTACTGTAGGTATTTATGAGGTACAAAATGATAAAGTAAATAGGCATAAAATGTGATTTTAACAGCATGTAAGCATCACCAAAGCAGATTATATTTTTGTGTTCCAAGAATCTGTTTGTTCAATTTGAGCTTTGTTTTCTCTCAGCTCTTTTCTTTTTTCCTTTTCTCTTTTTCTTTTTCTCTATGAACCTGCCCTGAAAAAACATATGTTTGCCAACTACAATAGAAAATCGACAATGAATGGAACTTGCAGCTCTTAACTAATACTGTGTGTTTAGGCTGTTTACTCACCAAAGTAGTTGGAGGAATAGTGCATTTTCCACATTGCTTCCAGTGTGCTGCTTTGTTTGTTGGTGATTTATTAATGATACTTGTGATCTATTACTGTCACTTTATTAGATTACGTGCAAATCAGTCACAAAGCACTATGTGGATCATGCCTTGTTAGTCATAAAAGCATTCAAGAAGCCATGAAAATCAGTTAAGCTTGAACCTATTGAACGAAAGAGCATAGTGCTGTCTATCGATCAGTAGCCCTTAGATATGTAATGAATAGTAGTATTTTGGTCACTGTCAGATAGTGTTTTCCTTTAGATCTGATAAATTACACTTCTTTGTATTAGTGGTTTGAGATTTGACAAAAAACACTCTTGTATTGGTATTTCTTTCAGCTCTAGTACCGCAGTGAACTTATATGACCAAGGCAGACAATAGTTGTTAGAAAACCCGGTATTTTCCCTTCCAGCAGAGTTTTAGCCATTGAGTTAACACTGATCTAGCTTTCATAGATGGCAGAAGATTGAGGGGCCTGCAAATAGTTTGCAGAAAATATTTATAGTCTATGTGCATGGTATACCCAACCTTTCTCCTGCATATGACTAACATAAACAGATTTGAGCTGCACCTAATTTCTTTATTAATACAGAAGTTATCCTGACTTTCTTATTAAACAGGCAAACAGTATGTAAGATTAAGTCCTCATTTCTTGTTGGCATGAAGGGGAGTTTGTTTCTATTTACAATATCAGGACTTGTTTTCTTCCTGCTTTGCAGTTTGTACAGCCACTGGCACAGAAGAAAGAGATGGCTTGTAGGTCAAAAGTTACTACTTTCAATTTGATGAAGTTGAAGGCTACCTTCAACTTCAGCTTGTGGTGCACCAGCCCACCCAGTGACCTAACCTACATCGGTGTTGTTCTCTAGAGAATATCTCCATTAATACTGATAGTCAACTGCTTTGGAGGAACAAGCTTGCTGGGACATTCCTCCAGAACTGAGCGTCCCTCTCTCCTCCTCTCACTCGTCTCATAAAGTAAATATTCAGAATGAGCTCAGTAGCCTCCCTTATTAACAGGAATAGCGACAATAACCCTCCAGCAGCTTCTTTATCTGGATGTTAGTTCTCTAGCACTCCCTTCAGTGTTTGCTCAGGTTATCCATGTTTGAACTAGTTCCTCTCAAAAGAGCCTGGTTTAGGCAATACTAGCCATAACCTCTGGGGACTGGCTTGGCAGTACAAAAGACCAATGATCTTAGTTTGAACATCAGCAGTGCTCTGGCATGTCAAATAAGTAAAAGGTTCTGTTTACCTCAAGTGTAAGATTTTTTTGGCTGTGTTCTCAGTTACAGGCAAAACCCAGTCACACTTAAATCTAACACTGAGAGCAAGAGCAGTGTTTGGTAAAATCCTTGACCCAGTGTTTTCTGCCGTCTAAGCACACAAGAATTCAGTCCCAGCCTCCTTCTAAGTACAACAATGTAATGAAGGCTGAGAGCTGAATTAAGAAATATATTAATATAAGTAAAAATGCCATAGTAAGCGGACAGTTTTCTCAGACTGAAAAGGCTTGGGGAGAAGGCAAATGAAGCGTTTATGAGCTTTTACTTGACACTACTATTTTTTCAGGCTCTCTGGAACATCTGTTTTGAGACTTACTCTGGAGACCCCAGCTGTATCAGTTCTTTTTTTCCAGCAAAAAATCTCAGTAGGTTAACCAGTAGTGACAATTTCAGCTCAAAAATACAGACTGTTTGCTAAGGTGGATGAACTGTGCCTTGTCTGTTGGTTTAGCTACCGATTTCAGACCAGAAGGCCAGCAATTAATAATTTGACCTTTTCAGTTACTTCTGTAGGAAGCAATACAATTAATTCCCATCTTAAGAGGATTCAAAGGCTTTCTTGGCAACACTGTAATACAGTGACCACCTAAATAGGAAATGAAAACATAGCTAAAAAGAGTGAAAGCTTAGCAACATCTGCAGTAGATTAAGAAAGGTTTTGGAGCTCTAACACATGACCCAAGTGCCCAGCATCTTTGCAGAATGTCTTTTACTGCAACCTGATTTTGCTCTGGTCTTTCCCAGAGTTGGCTTAAAGGGCAAGTAAGCTCTGATGACCACATTAATTGACCCAATGGAATGGATAGAGAAGGGAGAAATGATTGCCATCTCAAATCACTATTTTGTACATTAATTTTTACACAAAATGAGTCTAAGACAATGCCTAGTTTATTTAATAGATTCTTCTTATTTTACAAAGACAACTATAATTGTTATAGAATTACGGAAGTCTGGCTGGAAAGAAAATTTGTAGCTACAAAATATTTTTAGGTTAAAGCAAATAATTTCTTGTGATTGTGTAACACTCCTGATAAAAAGCTTTCTCTGCCTGCTGCCATTATCAAAAAAGCAAGCCAAATCAGTATGCCTGCACTTTGAATTTTATAGCATGATTTGAATCTAGAAAATTTTGTTTTCTGATGGGTAATACTGAAATATTGTCAACACCTAAATGAGTCAAATATTGCCCTCCCCAATAATGTTTTGATGAAAAATGAGGTATTCATAGTATAACTTGGCATAGAAACCAGAGCTGAGATAGTTTAATCAGAAAAGTTTTCCAGTAGTTTGCTTACAGTCTTCAAAGTCCTGAACAATTTTACTGATATATCAGTAATCACGTAGTCTTACCTACTTGGAAGAATGTAATCTCAGCGGCAATTTCAGAGAAATCCTCTGTATGCGGTCCCGCTCATTTATGTGTGGCATATTGTTCCACCTATTCACATCCCATTTAAAGACTCAGTTCATCCATGCTGCTCAGAGACAGTGAGGGGCAGTAACAAGGGTTGGATATTATGCTAGTCCCTTTTGAGTAAAATCCTAGTCTGTGGCCTGTCCTGCAGGAAATAATACCCAAAGAAAACAAAAGAAAAAAAGAAAGAAAAAAGAAAGAAATAAACAAAGGGTTTCCTTTTTCTTTTTACCCATTAAATTATATCTTTTAATATCCTCTCTTGCCTTCCACACCCCAAGTTTAAAGGTATTTAGATAGTGGTGTGTCTGTCATTGCCTACTGTGTGTGACTTAGGAGTTTTAGTAAAACTGAAACTCAAAAGGCTTCATAAACGTGGGACAACACTGTCACTGGTAGCACATTGCTGGTACTTGACTAAGAATAAAGAGTAGCAATAATGACAAGATAGATGACTGAATAGAACTCTGTTCCCTGTATAGCATGATAGATTTATTAGCCAGCATAACTTGATATGGCATGAAAGCAGTATTTTCTATTAATGCAGTAAATTATAGAGATAGCAAACAAGTTAGTTTGATATATACTGAATGATTATTGTTAAAGTAAAGGACAACAGAAATTGGAATAGTACTTCCTGAGAACCAGAAAGATGCATTTAATATTTTCTATACATATATTTTCTTAATTCTTGATTTGGGGACTGATTGAAGCCTGGTCATTAGCCTGGTCCTACCACGGGGTTAGCCAAAGCAAGATTCTCCTAAACTGCTCTGTCCTCCTTGTGCCTCATGCATAAAGCTTTTTTTTTCAGGGGACTTTCTTGGAGACCGACTATGGAAAAGGTGTGAAAATGAATTCTGGGAAGGATTTTGGTAGGCATT
>VZTM01034597.1:25184-43261 GCA_013400555.1 Jacana jacana | reverse complement strand
CAGTGCATGAACATTTGTCTAAAGAATAACAATAATGATAATAATGGCTTTGTTATTATTGTTTGATTGCAAGAATATTGCAAAGTGAAAGTAGAATCTTGATCCTAACCTCCCTCCACCTCCCCAGGACTAGACTAAAGAGAAGACTTTTACCATTGTTGCGGTGAAAATCTCTTGGCACCAACTTAATTTGGTTAAGAAAAGTGGGTAAAACCATGAATAGGCTTGATTTCCTTAAGCAGTTTAGCACACTGCTGATCACAGAAGTTAAAAAAAAAAAAAAGGCCAACCAATATTCAAGTAGGTAACAAACCCGCCTTTGTGAAATGGGATTTTTTTTGTATAGCACTGAGAAATAATTCTTTCCATAGACATTTACAAGAGATATGAGACTGTAAAGGATCTCCCAAATCTTTGAATCCAGACTTCACTATTATGTGACTACACGAGTAAAAATATATTAGTAATGTAATTTGTATATATTCTGCATGAACTCATGAAGTTTCACCTTAAACTTATCATTTACTCTTCTTGTGCTCTGTTCCAGGATCCTGCTTTACTGAAGAGTAAATAAAATCCTATCATTAAATGTTTGTCACACTGAGCACTTTTAATGTATTTTTATGTGTTTTGGAACACAGAAAAAATTCCAGCATAATGTAACCATAACACAAAGTAAATATTACGTCCATTAGAAATAACATTGTTATTGTTGATGTTGGAAAGGAGGGTGCAATCTTCAGACATGGATGCCAGTATTTTGGGTAAAAACATTTTTGATGAAAAGGGAAACCAGGATTGAGCTTTGTTTGGTTGATTTTTATTTATTTATTTTCCAAATAGAAAGTTCCAAAAAGAAGTCCAAACGAATGCAATAAATTATTTTATAAGACAACTGTAGGTTGTATATTACAAAACAACTCAAGGAAACTAACCAGAAAGCCCTGGGATTAAACAGATGGAAAGCCTATTCCAGGTGGAAAAGAATTCAAGAGTCGGAGCTGCCCAGAGTCCAGAATGCTCTTTCAAAATTATGTTATATTAGAGTAGTCTTGAAAAGGAGGTTTGGAAAAGAAGCAGAGTTAAGACAGCAGTTAAACTGCATTTGACAGGCTAAATGGAATACATTTCCTAGCTCCAAATGGCTGCACACAGCTCCTGTAATGGGAGTTTTGCTCAAAGCATAATGAGAAGAGAAGAGGGAAAATTACTTCATTTGTCCAGACTATAATCAGTCACCTCCAGGAAAAGAAGTCTTTCATGATTTTCCAGCAGCAATAAGAGTTATTAAATATATTAGTTAGCTATACAAATTGTTTTATGAAAGAAAAAAATGAAAGTTTATTAGAGAAACAAATAAGATGTACAAAATTAATCTGTAAATTTATAACTAACTATTCTTAATAATTCTGCTGTCTTCGTGCCTCAATATGTGCCTTTTTTCTTTACAGTCTCTAAACTGCCAATAACCATAAAAGCAAAAGAAAGGATGAAGAAGTCTCAAAAGAAAAGGGATATTTCATCTGGCAACGTGTCCATCCCAAAAGCCATAAAGGCCTTTCCTGAAACTTTAGGATTGCAAAAGCTTGCTGAGTTTTGCCAGATTATTTGCTTCTGATGGAAATTCCCTAATGGTACTGACGGTTTCTGGACAGCAATATAAATGATTACACAAGGTGATGGTAGGCAAATGAATAAAAAGTTGTCTGCACAGCTACAATATCCAAGAATTTCTGAGTGCCTAAATCTGTATTGTTGTATCAAGTCACGAGAACATTGTCACTCCTAAATCTAAATAGCCAGAATACTGAATCACAGGAAAAACAATTTTGTGTCCATTGAAGTCAATGCTATAATGCCTGGATCGAACCCAGGATAGTCAGGACTTGATTTTGCATGCCTGTGTGCCTTTACAGAAAAGGGTAGAGAAATTATCCTTAATTTTTGTGTGCGCTGCATGCTCTGAAAGCAAAAAAAAGTCCATGAACCAAATAAAGAGAAGAAGTTAATGGGTGCACTACTGTGGTCCTATTTCAGTGCTCTCCTGCTTTGCATATGTCAGGAATGTCATCTCTTGTTATATTGCTTTCCTTTCAATGCCACCTGTATCAATCTGTTATCTTTGAAGAGACTGGGTTCATTAAAATAAGAAGTCAGTTCAGAAGCAGATAGCCCCGGTGCATAGATTTAAGTATTATGTAGCTGCATGTCAGTTCTATGGACATAATCCTTCAGTTTTAACTGGGCTATTTCACCTAAAAAAGCAGCCAACTGAGTTCTTCCAACCCCATTTAATTCCCATCTCTGTGTACAGCTTCACTTTATTTTTCTTATAACAAAAAGGCTTTTAAAGTTGATAAATGGCCACAAAGATTTTGCTTTTACTTTGTTGCTTTTCTGTTTATTTAACCAAGAACAGTTCTTTTAGTCCTGACCTCAGCCTTGTCAAATAGACTGTGTTTGTCAAACTGCTCATGCTCCCATTAACTCCTAGCTGTTTCAATTGTCACATTTGATGAATGGCTCAAATACTGCTAGCATCATTAAAAGCAAGGATGCTGAGGGAAGTATTATGTTATACTGAGTCCACATATACATCACAAATAGGAAAATTCCAAGCAAAGAAAATCTTTTATTGCATAAAGGAAATTGCAAGTGGTTTCAAACTAATCTCTTTTAATGCCATCTTTCATATGTGCAGGAGACAAGAAAAAGCCCCTCAGGTCTCATGCTTGGTATTATCTTTTTATGGTTAAGGAACATTAGTAACTTTATAACCTTATTTATACAGAGTTCATGTAAGTGTTTGAGTCTACTTGAGGGAACGACCCCTCTTAGTGTGAATGAAAGCAGCAGCACCCCTTTCCACAGGGCTCTGCAGCTCCAGAGGGTCTGTCACTTCCCAAAACAGAGCTGGCTGTTTCCATAAGCAAGGCCTTCCTCAAAAAAAAGTCCAGCAGCCTAATTATTATATATTATATATAATATATAGTATATATTATTTCCTCCCTCCTGGACTGATGGAGCCAACACAGCTCTGGGGTGCTGGGTTTCCTGGTCCCTGTCCAGCCATGCCCTTGGCTCTGCCCACCTGAGCAGTGACAACTGCGGAGCTTTCTGTAGTGACCTGTGCAAGCTGCAGCTTGCCCATGGGCTGGCAGGACTCAGTTCTCCGGTTACGCTTGAGCTACTGTTTGAGTTAGCATTGTCTATGGTACTCTTGTCTGCCCTTTGTCGTACTTACAGCACAGTGCTAGCAAGAAGGAGAGTTCAGGATTAGTGCTGGGAAGTTGGGTAATGGCTTCAGCAGAAAGAATAAATATTTTTGTTATTGTTGATGTTGTGGTGTTGTTTTGGATTCTGGGCTTTTTTTAACTGTGGAAGCCTATCTAAAGGCCAAAGAACTTTTGTTCTCATATTTTTTTATATTCTTGAGGCAGATAAAATTTTTCAGATTAATATTTATACAGATACATTTAAATATGCAAAGTTATACACTTCTAAACTTGTGGCATTGCTATGCCTATGAGGCTCAAGACAGATGTACAGGAGTTTCTTTTATAATTTTCTTTTTTAAAAACTGTAATTCTAACAATATATTCATATATATATAGGTTGATTCTAATATTCCTGCGTTGTTACTCATGTGGAATTTTCATCATGAGTAAGTATACTGCTGCGGTATGTTTTTCCTGGACGGTAATGAAACTCGCTACAATGAGGACAGCAGGCAAACCATTAAAGCAATTCTTAAATGGCAGCAGAAGTAGGTCCTCAAAGTTTATATTTTCCCAAGCTACAGCAGCACGTCGTGGGTTTTTTTTCCTTAATAAAAGATTGAAATGACTTCTTGATCTCTGTCTTTTATGAAACACAGTGAAAACAAAGAAGCTTTCAGTTGTGTTGGAGAGATGATGCAGGATGTCAGCTACTGAACTTGAGCTATTACTACCCTAAATTAATGATTTGCATCCCAGCTAAAGCATAAATCTAAGGACGTAGTAAGAAGCATTAGTGACTGATGGATCTTTTTCCCTTTCTTAGATGCCATAAGCAGCAGAGTGCAGAGGTAGGCTGTGGCTTCTCAGCAAGTTACCAGTGCCAGGGAAGGTGCAAGGGCAAGGCAAGTAGCTCTGCAGGAACTATACTCTTGATGGATGACTGCACCAGGCATATTCAAACCCCAACCCCCCTCACCCCATGCACCCACTGGGTGAGTGGTAGCATTTGTTATTTACTCCCAGATGGAAAGGTCCTTCCCTCTGCCTGGACCAGAGGTAACTATATACAAGCCTATTTAATGCTTTTCATCCAGGTAAACCACAAAAAGGTATTGCTGTATTTCATCACTGGATAGGTGTTTCTGTCCTGGGGCACCTCAGATTACTGATGTTTGTTGCCTAGGACACTAAATATATATTTGGATTTCTAAATATTTGGGGACGGGGTCTGTGTTAAGCAATGGAGTCATCACAGTTCTTTCATTATTCACAGACTGATAATACCATTAATAAGCAAACTACTTTCATCAGAACAATGCTTTTATCAGCTGCTTCAGTATTCTTGTTTCTGTGTGTGCCAGAATTAAATATTAATCAAAACAAAGTAGGAAAGCTGCAATAATTCCCTAGTATGGCTTCCTGCACTTTTAGTCACATTTTGTTTGTGCCACTGGGTTTCTGTTACTCTCAGGAGCACTGAAACCCGCAGAATAGGAATTAATTTGATTAATCACATTCAAATTTGGTCTACAGGACAGGACATGTACTTAATATTGCTTTCTATGGGACAGAATTATAACCATCAGGGTATTTGCGTCTCAGAATTAAATATAAATATGTACTCTACACAGGTAGGCACCAAGTCCCCACTTGCTCTCACACCTGTTCTCCTACTAAAATCCATGAGACCAACATTTATGAGAAAATAGACTTAGAGGTTTGCAGGCTCTGTTGGCCTCTAATGAAACATGATCTTGACCTGGAAAAGTGGGATAGGGGATGTCAGTGTCTCCAGTATCAGTGAAATGGAGAATTCGGCTCACAGTTCACTGAAAAGACATCAAGAAGGTTAAAGGAAAACATAAGAAAAAGCTTGTTTGCTCTGCCCTCTTGTTCAGCATATAAATGATACTGTCAGGAGTTTTGAAGCAAGCACTGCAGTCTTTTCCTGGAAAGCATCATTGGCTGAAAAATAGTTTTCAGCAGAGCTCTAGAATTGAGGAGAAAAAAATAAGGTATAAATCAGTTAACAAGTTGGCCCCTGGGCAGCCAAACTAGAGAGGCCTCATTTCCTATGGATTTCTGTCTCTTCAGCCTCATCGTCTGTTTTCTAGCTCTTCACCACCACCACCATTCCTCCCTGTCCTTCACGCCCCCAGTGCTTGGCAGGAGGGGCCATATGTGTGGTCAGGGCAGCCCTTCTGTGTACATGGTCAAGGGCTGTCCCCCTTTTTCAGGGGACTTGTAAGACCTTGACAGTTGCCGAGATGTCTGCCCTTCTGTGAAACTGAGTTTAAAAACTGGGGGGAAAGAGCAAACAGATGACTGGCAAACATTCATACAACACAATCATGTTGTAACCTCAGTTCCCTAAGGAACTGTATATTTTTGTGAGTAGTTGGTATTTTTAGAGATTGGATATTTTCCTTATTTTTCAAAGCAAAATAAAGATGCATAGAAATAATCATAGCAAGGTAGCACCATGCTTTCTCTGAGTAAACAGTCACAAGGGCATTCTAGATCGCCATATTCCACAATATGCATATCCTAACCCTACTGCCTCCACCCCTTGGATTAGGCTGCAGCCAAGATGTTGAGGTCCTAAAGTACAGAAATCCTGTAGCAAACAAGTCTGCCTCTCTTGCATAGCAGTCTCCAGGTTTGCCACATTTATGCCATCTAGACATGTTAACTTTTGAAAGGGAATTCAAAATTGAAGGAACAAATTCTACATGACAAAACAAAGGATGACACTATTTTCTATCTGGGGGATGATGCTGGTGGTGTCAGTAGGATCACAACTTGTTAATTTATTCCAGCATTTCTTAACTCAGGGGGGGTCTCTTCAATAATATATGTCAGATTTTCTCTATAATGACCTATTAAAATTCTAGGACTAACTCGATGCAGCAGAGTTGGTAGAGCTAGCACACACTTTTCCTTTTCTTTACTCTGTTTTTCTTACTTGCCTGTCACTTCAGTTTGCCCATGAGTGTTTGCATTGCACTGTTCCCACCCAGAAAAAATGCTAGGGCTGGGTGGTAAATAAGGGATAGAGCTAGTATCAATATAAGTAACAATGAGGTTTTGTGTATGTGGCTTTTAAGACAGACATTTTTTTTGAAGAAATTTTGTGTCATTTGAAATTTTCTAGCCTTAATTATGTTTGCATTTTCATTCAAATAAATTAAACTTGATTTAGGGGATTTTGCTCAGGTTTGAAAGCCATAATGATGTGACTGAAAAGAATTATTTTCCCTGACATTACACTATTAAATCATCATCAGAACTTGCCTCTGGGCACACAGGCAATAACGTGTGTATCTCCTGTTCTCTATTGTACTTTTGTCTTATATGCATAACCTAAAAGCCCAACTTTTCGCAAGGAATGTACAGCTCTAGTAATGTGTAGTTGGGACAAGTTTAGCTAATAAGTTGCATGTGCAACTAGTCCTTGCTGGTTAGAGAGTTCTTGGTATTTCTTCTTTTGTTTTTCCCTTTCCAACATACATATCCTACAAATCTTGAAAGCTTTGGAAAGGACTAGATGTAGCTTAATCACTTATTAATAATTTAGAAATATCAACTTGGACCTAAATTTTGGACTTCCCTTTCTCTTTCTCTCTCTCATTTTTGGATTAAGAAAACTATTTCTAGCAGTGGCAAAAATATTGACATTGTCCCATAGTGCACAGGAACAGTAGGAAAGAGTAGCCAGTACATAAGGGAATGAAGATTTTAGTCATATTGTGAAAACTCCAACTCTCACTAAAGCCAACAAGGCTGGAATTTCTTCATGTTAATTCTCTTTACTAAAAAAAAAATGATTGTGTCTGATTGAAAAGAAAATTCTGATTTTATTACCCAACACTACTTTCCGTTTGTCTTTTTCCTCATTACCCTTCCGGTCATGTGAATTTGCAGTGCACCCAGCTTGACCAAATGTTTCTATCTGGAAACGTCTCGGGAGCAGCTTTCTTCTGAGCTACCCGTTATGTACTGCTTTTGCCTGGGCATCCTAGAAATTCAGGGAACTTTCTTGACTTCAAAGGTATGAGAGCTAAAACTCAGATGAACAGTACGTTTAGAGATTAATTAATAAGCTGCTTAATAAGGCTATTTCAGATAACTTCCCTGTGATTCTGTGTTGCTGTTGTTTTGTTTTACTATTTCTAAATATTCTGTAATGGATCAGCTCCTATAAACTATTTTGAGCCATCCTCCAGACTAGACCTTTGTCTGGCTTTAAAGATAGTTCTCATGGTTTTCATTAGGTCATCAGATCACTGCTTATTTGCTAGTCTAAGTCACTAAGACTTAAGTGATGTAGAAAACCTAACTAACTCACAACAACTAAAGGTGTCCAGGTTGTTACAGCCTGGTCCATAACTGTCCTAAGAAGGAGTTAAATATTACAAAGAGCTGAGAATCCCTGAGTCTGAGTTCTGCACCAAAGATACTAGATTCCAAATCATCACACATGCTTGTTTTTCCCAAAACACAAACACCCTTCTGACCTCTCTAATTTTCTCATGTAAACTAAGAATCTTTTCATGATAATCAGAGTCAAGTATCTTTTCCAGAAAGCCATCACTATGCATTATAGGCACTTATGCACATTAGAAAACAAAACAAAACAAGCAATCTACCACTTTCCAGGATTAATGCTATGCAACATTTTATGGGTGGTCCAGAAGTGGACAAAGTGTCGCACTAATGTGTGACTGCATGGCAATTAAGCTTAATTAGGGAAGGTTTTGAAAAAGACAGATGAAAGTTACGGGAATGAAAGCAACTGTGCTTTTGGGGACCACGCTCTGTTACACTAGTTCAGTGAAGTGTTGCTAAAAATGTTCCTCGTCTGTCACATTCTGACGCACATTCAACAGTTTGTCAAACCAAGTGTTTTTCTCTAGAAAGGGGAATGTCTTAGGAGCACATTCTTCACCCCATCTCTGCTGAACTCACTGGTTTCTTCAGGAGACAGCTGCACTTCCATAGTGAGCAGATGACCTTTAATATACTGCCATTCAAGTTTAGTTTAGCATTGCCTCTTTTCTCTGTGGAGTTGCAGAAGTAAAGATGAATGTGGATTTTTGTTCTCATGTGTTTGCTGGAGAAGTTTTTTCACAATTTCATACTTTTAATGCTTTCTCAGATTTACAGCTGAGCATTCCATATGGAACATCTGATTCTGGTTCTAGTGATTTTTCCGTGATGAGAAGACCCTGGTAAGCAGACCTGGAGCAGTTCCCAAGCTCCCACACTGCACGGCACAAGGGCATCTGATCAAACAGGCTCTTTCAGAGCAGAGGACTTCAGGGTTTCTGTGCTCAGAGGCAGACTGTTTCAAAGCTACGTGCTTATTCCTTCTCCAGGAGAATTTTAAACAAAACGAAATTTAACACACTGAAATACTCAAACAATTGCTTCTTTTCTGTTCTGTACTCAATGGTTGTTACTGCAGCCACCGTTATAGCATGCTATCTTATATTTGATTTTATTAAATCATGGAAAATAATTTAATTTTCTACTATTTCTATAGTAGAAAATTAAATTATTTTCTACTATTTTCTACTATTTTCTATTATTTTCTACTATTTCTATAAAATAAAATAATTTTCTACTTAATTATTTTCCATTAAATCATGGAAAATAATTAAGTAGAAAAGCAGGGGAAAAAGGCTAAGCAGTCAGCAGGCAGACCTGTTTTTAGCTTTGGATTGTGTTTGCTATTGCTTTACACTGGGATGCTTATTTTCCCTAATGAACTTTTTACATCTGAGATGAAATACAGATTCTGTGGACAATTTATTAAGAAAAACACCAGTTTCATGTGAGCAGTTTTCAGACCAACAAGGAATTTATATGTGGAAATCATATGAGTATAGGGAAACACCTCATAAAAAGAATGACTACGTGGTCAGCAGCTGTAATTTATGTACATTCTTTTTCAATAAAAAAAATGTGTGTTCAGACCAATCTTTCCTTTTTTTTTCTTTTTTTTTTTTTTTTATTGCAGCTCAGCAAGGTACCCTCAACTGTAGCTGTTTAACCTTCCAATGTTCTTTGTTTTGTTTTTGAAAAAAAGAAAGCTGAAACAGCTTATTCATATGTGAAAGCTACAGTAAGGACACCTTTCTCTGCTGAAGAAAGCTGAAGTAAGTGTTGATAAAAATATCACACATAAAAGCGCATGTTAAAAATGAAAACAGAGGGATAAGAGGATGCTAAATATAAAAAAAAGAAGCTAGTTCTGGGATTTGATGGCTGAGCATGAACAGCTGTGCACAGGTAATTCCTTATGCCTAAATCCACATATTAGATACATGTTTAACTGCTCATACACAGATGCAAGATTTGCAAAGGATGTGAACATCCTATGAGTATTTCCTATATGACTAGGAAATGGCTGTTTCCTACAGGTCAAATTTTGTGGAAATTGATAAAATTAAAAATCATATTCCTAGAAAGGGTTCTCTAACCAAACCTCTACATGGGATCTCATATTTAGCACAAGGTGCTGGTTCTGAAGAAAGACCCCCTTAGCTAAGAAATCTTACTCAGGTCCTTTGCTTGCTTCCACATCTGTAACAGGAAAATGAAGGCTCAGCTGAAGACATTGCTGGTACATGAGGTAACAAGAAGCTCCAGGGTATGCCTGGATCCCTGGTAACATAACACTTTGTGAGGGGATCTGGCACAATCTCCCTGATGATGTTGTTACAAGCCCTCCACAGACTCATTCTTTCATGGAGAGGATTAGATGTTGGGGGAAGCCTGATGCAGTTATGCAGTAGTTGGTGAACAAGCCATTTCCATACTAAAAGCCTAAAACTAGCATTTATTACTTCCTGTTAGGTCACAGAAACATCAATCATCTGTCATTTTGATGATAGCCACTCTCTTTTCATCTTCTTCATCTTTCTGAAATGCTCTGCCCTATACTTCTTTTGCCTATGCTGTAAATACTCCCCTCCAGCAGGTTTTCCAAGATCTGCAGTATTACTGCTGGCACCTTCTGCAGCAGCCAGACCTCTGGGAGTCCCTGGTATCGACTCTGAAGGGAATTTTCTGACTCAAATGAAATAGGGTAAAGGCTGGCATTCAGCTTCCTCTTAGTTAATGATGGAGAAAATTCAAGTGGATTGGTACTGGCTCCTCAACAGGAGCCTACAGGGCATCAGGATTTGGCCTCTGATTTGAAAACTTTCTAAATTATATTTTATACCAGAATACTGCCATGTGGAAGAGCCAGGGAAAAGCAATTTTTTACAGCTCTTGGAGACACGCTGCAGCAGCTGGAGTTATTCTCTTTACTCTCTCCTCACACCACAAGATTTCATGAGGCTTTAAAGCCAGAGAAATCAAGGCATATGAAAAGGGCCTGCTGAAAAAATACACTAACAGAGCAAACGAGTCTATCATTCCCAGTTTTCTAGGAGACACATTGCAGTGTGTACGTACTTTATTTCTGCAAGAGGTGTTTAATATTTACGGATGAAGGAACGCAGGCTTTCTGGTTTTCTCTGATTCCTTTCGGACCTGCCCTCATTTCTTTTTTCCCCATGTCCTTCCCTCTTTTGTGGCTTTCCAGCATAAAGTGCCCACAGCAACCCCCTGTTTGGGATCCAGAAGTAATCCGTCACCACAGGAATAAGGTGAACCTCGGCGACAGCCGCTAAAGCACCGTGATCACACATTCCCAGCACCCTGCCCTGCCAGCAATGGGAGGAAACTCCAGTTTATGTTAATAAGGTGTGGAGGCTGGCCAAAATATTTTGTGAGTTTTCCGGCTCAAAAGGGTAATGAAGCTACCTCTGTCTCAGTACACTGGCACAGGAACAAGCAAAACAACTGGGAAATGTGTTTCAAAGGAGAAATACAGAGTACAAACTCCCCAGGTTTCACACTTCCACTGGGGGCTGAGCTTTGCCTCTTTGCACCTTTTTTCCAGGCTGGCTGTTCCCCTTTGCACAAAAGGAGGGATGGATGGGGGAGGGTGAGTGGGCTGTTTCTATGGATTAGCTTCAGGCAGCTCTCACCAGACGGAAAGTTACACTGTGTTTTGCAGTTTATACCAAAATAATGCAGTTTATACCAAAATAATGGGGGTTTTTTTTTTTGCATTTTGCAGTTTATACCAAAATAATGAATTGTTTAATATGTAAAGCAAACCCAGAGAGTTATTTCTATAAATTAGGTTTAAAATCTACCCACTTTATTAGCTCTGAGCAAAAGAAATCTCCCCACTGCTGCAAGCACGGTCAGATTCTTTGGGCTTGCTTCAAAAAGCTCGCTCTTTTTGTCATTCCTCTCTGACCTCCTCCCTGCTAGTCCCGGGATGAAAAGCAAGCCAAAGATCTGCTGAGAAATGGGCCGAGCCACTGCTGACCTTTGCAAATCCAATTTCTTCAAAGCAAGAGCTAATCGACGTGTTCCCACGCTGTGTATTGCTGAAATGTACGATGCAATTCAAGGAATGAATTCACCATGGTGCAATCTCACTTTGAATCCAGTTTTCTTGCTATGTGTCAGAGGGTGAAGGAGGCAGAGTGTGGTACAACTTATAAACAGCAGTCACACACAAGTTTCACAAACCATGTAAGTATGTCTTTGAAAGACTTTTTACTTTGACGGAGTTCTTTTCCTTAAAATGTAAAATGCATCAGCCCTCCTCCCCCTCAAAAACAGAGAGGCATTTTGTAGTGATTTAAAAGAAAAATAAGCCAATGAGAGTTTGTACCGAATAATCTCCAAATAGAAAAATGTAGCTGTCTGGGGGTAATATCTGACTTGTCACCAAAGTGCCTGTCTGGGGAGATTTCTGTGCACAGGACCTATAGATGAATGGGATGGTGATACAGGGAGAGCTGTAAAATTCATATTCAAAATTCAGATTATCTCTTTCACTTTGCTTATCAGATGATTGCTATTCCTGTTTTACAGCACTCAGATCGGGCCATATCTGTGTGAACCTTTGCAATCTCTGCTAGGTACCACAGGTGTGCCTGCAGGATCCCTGCAGGAAAAGCATATTGGCATTCCTAGCCTAAATCTTATAATCTTATTTCAACAGGTGCATGGAGACTGGCCCCCCTCCTCTGTTTTCCAGAAGGAGCTGCTGTTTGTTTCCCACACAGCTGGTCAAGCACTGCCTGACCTCAGCCCCGGGTGGCCTGATGCACCCAATGTGAGCGAGCGGTGATGCTCTGCAGCCCCCTTACATGCCCTGCGTAGCATCCGTTGCACAACGCTGCCACTTTTGTCTGGGGCAAAAGGGACAGCAGAGGACTGTCATTCCTCATTTAATTACTGTAGGGCATATGTTGTGGGTAGCACATCTCAGGCCCTTTCGTCAGCACTGGAAAGAGGAGTTACGTCATTTTCAGCGTGGGGCTGAGGCCCATGTGTGCTTCTCTCTCCAGCGGGGAAGCCATGGAATGGCAGAAAGCAGCTGAGCTGCTCCACCTTTGGTGCCTTACAACAGGCCTCCTGGTGGATCCCGCCAGTTTGGCTGTATAGTAGAACCAGCAATAGTATGATCTGTTTATTTATTTATTTATTTGTTTATTTGTCATCTTCATTGCACAAGTGTAATTCCATTAAAGCTGATGTAACGGAGAGTCAGGCCCTTGGGCTAATAGCTATGCCCTGGCTGTGTAAGCTAAAGACTTTCAGAGGAAGCCTCAATACTCTCATTTTCTAGTTGTCCTCAGCAAAGCAAATGAAAATATATCGTTGTTCTCAAGATTGCTGAATGAAGCAAGTCCTTTTTTTTAATTTTATTTCCATAACCATGAATAGTAAATTTCAGCCATTCGTGACTGGTTTATAAAAGAGTTTGCTAACTAACTGGATCTGGAGAACTTTCTTTCTCAGCAAGTACTGCAATAAGAGAATTGTTTGTGTTTTTATTACTTTCTCAATATTTTTTTATTCTCTTTCCCAAGACACGATTAGATTTTCCAGTCTTCTGGACATCAAAGATTTTGGAGAAGAGACTGTATAAACTGGATATGTAACAGCTGTTACCAGATGGATTTACTGGTGGAAAGGGGAGAGGGCTAATTTGTTTTATGTGCTTCCTCCCACTGCTGGCACCTTTCACTGCGGCACACTGTTCCTGTCCTGTGACAGGGAGTATCTTTGCACAGAGGGAGCCCTTGTCCACAGGATTACACTTACCTTTGGGTTTTGCTGCTGTTTTTTAAGTAACTTTTCCAAATGTCTTTATCATACCTCTTTTACCTGGTCTTTCAATAGTTTATTAGGAAAAAAACAATGGGAGAGCAGCTCTTTGTATTAGTTAGTAGCACTGACTGATAGATTTCTGACTTTTTCAAGTCAGTTTTGTATGCTGCACTTCTGGATATCTCAGGACACTTTAAACTGGTGTTTAAACAAGCGTACAGTGAACACCTCCAAAAAAGTTCACACAGGACTGAAGCAGAGTTTCAGCTTCTATAAAAAGTGCAGTATCTCTGCTGTCTGCCCCCATTTAATGTGGGAATAAACACTTGCATGAATCCTCTTTATTTCCTCATCTTGTGCAAAATTCCTTGTACTCCTCTTTTAAGTTACTGTTTAGGAAAGATCTTGGAGGGGAAATCGTGATTTGTAGTATTGCAAAGTACTAGCTGGGAAAACACATTGTGTGCATGCATAACATGATTTTTGCATATCACTATGCCAAAAATATCTCATCCCATTCTGATAACAGTAGAGTGATCTACAACTTTGACCATATTCAAAGAAAGTCATGCTAATTCTCTTTCTTGCTTTAAGTTGGCAGATGACACTGAGTGTTGATCTGCATGGGGGCAGGGAAGCTCTGCAAGGGACTTGGATAGATTGGATCAATGGGCCAGTGTTAATGGCATGGGCTTCAACAAGTGTCAGGTCCTGCACTTGAGCCACAACAACCCCATGCAGCACTACACACCTGGGGCAGTGTGGCTGGAGAGCTGCCTGGCAGAAAAGGACCTGGGGGTGTTGGATGACAAGCGGCTGAATATGAGCCAGCAGTGTGCCCAGGTGGCCAAGAAGGCCAATGGTATCCTGGCTTGTATAAGAAATAGTGTGACCAGCAGAAGTAGGGAGGTGATTGTCCCCCTGTACTCAGTACTGGTGAGGCCACACCTTGAGTATTGTGTCCAGTTCTGGGCACCTCAACACAAGTGCTGGAGCGAGTGCAGAGGAGGACAACGAAACTGGTGAGAGGCCTGGAGGATAAATCTTATGAGGATCGATTGAGGGAGTTGGGATTGTTTAGTTTGAGGAAGAGAAGGCTGAGGGGAGACCTCATCACTCTCTACAACTGCTTGAAAGGACATTGTAGAGAGGTTGGTGCTGGTCTCTTCTCACAGGTAATTAGTGATAGAACAAGAGGGAATGGCTGCAAGCTGCAGCAGGGTAGGTTTAGGCTGGACATTAGGAAAGAATTCCTCACAGACAGAGAGGTCAGTCACTGGAATTGGCTGCCCAGGGAGGAGGTTGGGTCACCATCCCTGAATGTGTTTAAGAGCTGATTAGATATGGTGTTGAGGGATATCGTGTAGGAGAGAACTTTGTAGTGTAGGGCTGATGGTTGGACTCAATGATCCATGATTCTATGATTCTATGTTTCTACTGGCTTTCACATTTGCATATCGTGTTTTTAAGTACTTACCCTCACATTCTTAAAGCTTCAGCAAAAGACAGCTCTTGCAATATATATAGTCTGAAAAAGCATCCTGTGGCCTAGTACCATAGTAAGACATCCAGTCTGACATAAAAATTTAAGTTGTACTGCATCTTCTCAATCTAGTCTCCATCTTTCTGAGGTAGCCAACATTAATACTTTTAATCCTTTCCTGTTCTGAGCAACATCAGAATCTATTACCATTGACAGCTTCACCCAGTCTGCAAGTGTCCTCAGAACTTTGCGAAAATGCTCAGATTTTCACAGAGTTTGAGCCTTACATGAAAGCTGTCCTGGGGACACTGGGCACTTCATCTGTGAGAACACCACCAGAGCAGATAGTCCATATCAATGGCACTGGGCTGCTGTTGGAAGAAAGAATATTGGACAGAATAGAAGCCAGGTCCAAAAAAGCATCTCTTATGTGATTTTGGTTTTGTTTTTTTTTTCATTATGCTCTAGGCCTTAATTAATTTCCAACTTTTTCTTCCATTTCCTTCATTCACTTCCTGGCTGCTGTTCCATAGATTTAAAGGATATTACCCCGAAAAGAGAAGTCCTTGTAAAGAGCTTTTATGCTAAGTCTAGAATGTTGTGGTTTTTTCAGCACAACCAGTGGAGTAGTAACAACAGCTCTCCCAGCTTCAAGATTAAGTTCTCCATCTTCAGTGAGCATTTAGACTGCAATAAGGATGAAACTTCGAAGCCAAAGGCAAAACTACAGAGGAGGCTCCTAAGCTGGATAGGCAGTTTGCTGCAGGAGCAGAGAAGTAAGTCTCAACCATTGCCTCTCTTGTAGGTAGAAAATAGGTTTGATGTGTAAAATTCATACATATATAGAGAGAAATAGATGTGTGACTAATAATGAAAGCAACAGTGAAATCTAGATTGCAGACCCTGTTTCACACATAGCCTTTTCCATACATCAAGGACGTGTGAAGGTGACCCTAACAGCCCACTTACACTGAAAAACTACTCCTGTTATCTTGGGTTCCCCAGGTTCTGTAGTAGTACACACACAGCATTAAGCACAGTTAGCACTTGTACAGTGGCAAAGACTGGTGTAAATCAAAATGTTAATGATATATTGAACAAGACAGTCTCTCACGTCCAGAAGAGGAGATCTTATTGGTAATCCTAAGAACCAGCAAGGAATTTGTGCAAGTGGTTGAACCAATTGGTTGCCAAGCTATGAAAGCAATAGAAAATTTGGGTACAATATCTCACAGACTACTTTAATTTTTAAAGAGAGATTTTTGAGCTTGTGCTGAAGCTTCTACAGGTAATGTATGTCAAGTTAAAGCTACATGAAATAGTTATTTTGCTTCACTCCACAAGCTGTTTGCACAGGAGTTACAAGCCTAAATTATCAGTGCATGATTTTTACTGCTTCCTTATCATTTATTTGGAAATCCTCAGTGACAGTAATACAAATTTTTAAAAAATCATTAGCTTGACTGAGTACTTGCCCCTTGGTGGGGCAAGACACTTATTCATGGTGGCTTTAAAATGTCATAGCAATGCTTTTAAGCCATATAGAAACTGTGAATTTTAATGTATATAGCCAATGAAAACTCTGTGGCTCTGAAACTCCACTATGAGCACATAACAATATTTTTATTATAACACAGTTGCATCTTCATAAGATCTGTTGAACTGCAGCTTGCAGAGGAAGTCTAGAGTACAGGGCAAATTAATGTACAGTAACTCTGAAAGGGCATATTAATCTAACCAGAGCTGTATTACTTAGAGGAAAAAAATTGAAATTACTAATGGCTCACTGCACATAAACAGTATTTACTATAATAGAAAAGTGTGTACCATGGATTAACTCTGACAGTTTTGTACTGGCCTGTTTCTCATTTTACATGGCCAACAGGTACATACAATCCTGGGAAACTTGCTGCTCCAAACTAGAGATGAAATAATTTAATCATAGGAACTTGGACAGGCATTTTCCAGACCAGTTTAATTATGTTTCATTGTTTATAGCCTGTGTCTTTCTATGAGTGTTACATTCAGAGATAACTTAATGTCACAACCTTCTTATAGGCATAGGTGTATGGAAAGCTTGAAAGAAAATGGAAAATTGGTTAGTTGTTACAGTTTGTAACTCCAAAACATTCAAGCTTCAGTATCCCCAAGTTTTCTTCTTCTGTTAAGGAATTTACTCTTTTTGTGAATTTCTGTCTCTAATTTTGCCATTCCTTTTCCCTAACACTACAGTGATTTTGGACAGATTTTGAGCTCTGTTATATTTCTATAACATTTCAGAAGGATTGTTCCTGATTTGCGGTTCTGTAGCACCAGAAGAATTTTATCCCTTTATATTGCATTTGCAGCTAATGCTTTAGTCATCCAGATCCCTAGACTGGTTATCCAGTCAAGTTCTTCAGTGCTGTTTTCACTGTTGGACTCACAACTTGTATAAATTTCATATAACGTTAGATGATGGTAAATAGGTATAAACTGAGCTTTAAAGGTGGAAACTGCTGATACTTTTTACTAAAATTCTGGTTCTACCATGTCACTAGTATTCTTTGGGAAAGTTCTGATTTACAAAATATGATCTCATGGTGTGTTTTGTCTTTATGGCTTCTTGCCAGATCACCAGAATGCAGTGTATTCTGATGGAGGTAACCAAAATGCTTCAGCAGCTTATGTGTGCAGAGGAGTGCAAAGGTGGCTTCCATTTTCTAGAAACAGATCCTAGTTACAGTATACCTCTAATAATGGCTTTTTAGTATTTGGCTTGTGGTTTTGATTTTGATTGTTTTCTTGGGTTTTATGTTTTTTGAAGAATATGTATGATATACTCACAGTAAAAGTCCAAGATACAGAATTTTTCTTAGAGGGAATGACATGCTTTGAAAAGCTTCACTGGCAAACTTAGTTCTCTGCCTACTCACAAATACAGCACCTAAACACTTTCAGCAACTATTCAGNAAAAAAAAAAAAAAAGGTTATTCTAATCAGAAATCTGAACTGTGTCAGAATTATCCTGGTTCAAATATGCACTAAATGGGTCTTAAGTTGCCAGTTTCATTTGTGGGCACGTGAAATCATTTACAACAACCTGGATCTTCAGGAAAAGCTGTGAAGATCAGCCCCTCAGCAACATCTGTTCTTATCTTGAGCATAAATAGATTTTTTTCCTTGTCATCTTTTAGCTT
>VZTM01034597.1:2925-25087 GCA_013400555.1 Jacana jacana | reverse complement strand
AGATGATTTTTCAAACCAACATTATTTGAATGGCTAGAATATTTTTTTTTTAAATTGTTTTTGCTAAATCTCTGGTGATGTGCATTTTTCTTGTTTATTTGCATTTAGGCTTCTGTGACAGTATTCTGGTAAGATCTGAGATAGCATTTTCATTTCTAAGAACTAGGCTAATTTGTGAAACTGGAGGTGGAATACACAGTATGACTTCTCAGGTGATAAGATAGCACTCGGTGAAACATCAAAGAGCATTTAACAGCCTCGCAGAAAAGGTTATTTTTCTGGCAGAGTTCAACCCTGATAGAACAAGGAAGTTTAGAAATTGTATAGAATGTCATGCCCTCTTGAGATCTGGTCACTGTCTGGGTCAAGAGTTAGATGAGGTTTAGACAAGTTTCACATCCTGATGCTTTACTATCCATTGGTGAAGAAGCTGATACAAATTTAAGCATCCTGTATGCAGTTGGTACACAGTTCACTTGTTCTTAACCATGCCAAGCACTGCATTTTAAACCTCTTCATCTTTTTCAGCCTGAATGATACTGCTCTGGCAACACTTTTTATGGGGCTTTATAGCTGTGCCCAACTAGTTTTGTTCTTGTTTCTGGAGCATTTTTTACAATTTCTGCCATGTGTTGATATATGTGAAGAACCATATATTTGTTGAATTCTATTTCAATTTAGTAGGCATTAGTCAATAATCATCAACTACCTAGCCAAAGTATGAGAAGTGATATTCACCAGCAGAAGCACAGTATTTTGCAAGTGGATCTAAAACTGAAAAGATGGTACACAGATACACGATACTGTTGGGAAATTTAGTAATGTCAGTTACAGAGCTGCTTCACATGCTTGCACACAAAGTGGAATACTTAATGGAACAGGTTTCCATTCTCAATCTTATGTAGATAGATCTGGAGTGCTGCTCCTGAGCCCAGCTGACTCCACAGTCTGCCTCTCTGTTAATTTGACTGCGTGCTGGGGCTATTTTGCATACCAGACTAAGTTTTCATTGCAATTGTGCATCAGCAAGGCGATCTCTGTACCTACACAAAGCTTAACAGGAAGAGACTGAATTTGACAACTTGATTTGTGTCCATCCCTTTCACTTTCATTTCGAAAACCATTGTTGAAAACAACATAGCCTGTCAGTTTTGACAGTGATGGTTAACCTCCTAGACAACTTTCCTTTATTGATAATTTCTTAGTTAGAATGTAATTCATGTTTAGTACTTATGTAATGTCTATTTCATTAACTGACTGAGGAAGCTTCTGTTACTTTTTCTTTCAAAACAGGTGCATACCCTTACCTCCCCAGATGGACAAAGCCAGTGATGAATAACCACTCTTACTGTCTCTCTGAAATATCAAAGTTGTCTCCCCTCATGGCAGAGAATACCTAAACCATCCAACAGGAAAGCAGGCCATGCTGAATTCTTAATTGATTGCTCTGGCAGTTCCCAGTGAAGCAGCTGGTTGTCTTTGGAAAGCTATGCTGCTTGTCTGGGGTTTGTACATCATGTGTCTTTAATTTTCAGCACTAGCCACAGGGATAAGTATCACAAATATCTGCTTGAAGGCCTTTTGCCCTTGGGAACCCAATTATATATTGGGTTGGCAGCCTCTTTGACAGTGGGACTGAGGGGAGAATCAAAGTTGACTCATTGCTGTATATCCCCCCAGGGAGAAGAAAGAATAAAAAGGGCAATTGCTGCTTCCTTCAGTTGCCTGAAGCAAGTCTTTCTTGTTTTGTAGAGAATAAAATAATACCATTTTCAAAAACAACCTGTCCTCGATATGAACAAATTATTCCATCCAGTACCATACAGATAATTCTGAGGATTGACTTCCTTGCATCCTAGTGAAGTCCCAGGTGGAGTTCAGAAATCCATTCATCATCAGAAATGGACATTCACATCTTCCATTCAACATTCACCTCTAACAGAATCTACTGTCATGGTCATCAGCTCAATGTACAGTAACTCTAGAGTATGCTCTCAGGTAGGGAGAGCATGGAGTGTGCTTTGTGTGCTGTCAACTTTTTCTGATTTCCAATTATATGATTAGGACCAACATAAATGAGCATCGCCTTATAACTTCCAGTGAAGGTCTGATTATTAATCTGCCTGTGGGTGTAACTTCCCAAATATTCCCCACTTTATATGCCACACTGAAGTAAAACAGCTGCTAGTGTGCTAGTAGCATTGTAATACATAGGGTAAACCCAAGCCCAAATACATGCATTAGCTAAAGATTAAGCAGGGTGCCAGATGAGCTTTGATTCATTTTAGAAATGTTGCTAGGCAGAGCTCCAAGCTCACACCAAGTAACGCCAAGATATTTGCTCATGTCTCCATCGCCCCTTATCTCAAGTGATGCAACTGCCAGAAATAATTCTCCTTAATAGAAAAACTTCACACATTTTGCACATCACTCTTTCCTATGTAAATCTCATTAGTTTATGATTTTCCTTTGAAAATAGAATTCAACTCCTATATTTTAGATCTGAAAAGCATTATTCTTCTGGAGAGCATTTCCATTTTTCTAGGAAGCCCATTCCTTTTATAATCAGCTCATCTTAACACAAGAATCTTATAGGTGACAATTATCAACTGAGAAAGTTTTCTTTCTCTTTCTAAAACGTCAAGTTTTGCTGTTATCCCTGAAATTCAGTACTTTCCTAGGGAGTATGTTTTTGAGTTGATGATGGATTTGTTATACTACTCAAATACAAAAGAGAATTTTATCTGAGGAAGATCTCAAAGATGGATGAATGTATTAGCTTAGCACAAATCTGGCCTTCGTCTTGGAAAACACTGCACAGGCTTTCAGTGGTGCAGAGGCCACTAGAGTCAGCCATTTTCTTGCAGCTGAAAGTGATTGAGCTCAAAATGTTTCTAATTATTCCTAATTTGACAGGTAAGTTGCTATGACTTTTTTAGATGCTTCATTTTAAATACACTTGTATATTATATTGTTATATTAGTATATGTATTTAACCACTCTGTCTGACACAGAGAATATGGCCTTGATCTATAAGCAAGACCCCCCTCTTTACAGTTGTAGAAGTGTACTCCTGGACCTAATTGTGCAGTTAGAAATTTGTGACAGTTTTTGCTTTGTGACAAGTTACTTAAGTTATAAGTGCTTTAGTTTTCATTAGTGAATGATTCCATTAATGTCTTTAATGTCTACTTCCAGTAATTTATTGACACACAAGGATCAAAGGTTCTAAATCAATGGTGGTTATTTTCTACAGAAGAGCCAGACAGAGATGTGGTACAAGGTAAAGTCTGTTTGTTTCTCTTTTCTTATTCCTTCTTGTAGCTCTGCTTCACATTGACGTATGGAAACCGTCCTGCACAGTATTATGCAGACATAAGAAGTCACTCTGTACTCAAGCATGGCCTGAAGCAAGAAAAAAAAAACAAAAAAAAAGTGTGATGCTAAGAGCAAAGCACAGCAGAAAAGACTTTAGGAGGATCTATACAAAGTTTAAATTGGTAAAACATGTGTGGGGGTGGGTTAGAAAGAGAATAAAGCATAATTCAGTTACTGAAGCCTCAGCAGGACTCTGAACATTGTTCAGTGTACATGCAGCTTGCTTAAAAGAAATGTCAAGAATACCCACATCCTTAGAAAGGGGACTTTTTTGTAGTTTAGCATTAATTTTAACAAATGCTGCCCTTTCTTGGACCTTGCGTCATTCTGCTGCAGGGTACTGAGTATATTACAGGAATGTATGAAGGCAGAAATCCCACCTCCTTCTGCACACTAGTCATAGATCTGGGCTGTGCGTATTAGGCACAGCTGAAAGCTGCAGGGCACTTTGCCATCCTGCACTAAAAAGGGCACTGGGGCTCATCGTCTTCTCCAAACTGGGCTGGGAGCTGCATCCCTGCCTCTCTGGCTTGGTGGGGATAACCCCCTCTAAGGGACCCTGCCTGTGCATTAATGCCAGGAGAAGGGTGGATGGATGAGGGAAAAGCTTTGCCCTCTGTCCCTTTGAAGCAGGGGGAGCAGAGAAAAGAGTGCCAATCACAGGAAAATATCCTTGAGCTACTACAGCATTTCTAATTGCTCAATAGCGTGGACAGTTTTGGTCCAGTGCTCCCATGCTGGGAGTGACCCAGACACTACCCTATTCCTCCCAACCCCCTGTTTGCCCTTCTTTTTCCATAGAGCTTCCTGGGGGTGACTCTGAGTGACCACCACAGCAAACGACCTAGGCTGCTCCTTTACAAAATGCTGTGTTGCACACGAGGCTGACAGAAGACACACAACTATGGTCTTCACAAAGCTCTGCAAAGTAACATGTTTTGATGAACGATTCTGCTTCTGCAGCAGACCAGATCTCCTGAGCCCAACCATGTGAGTGCCACTGTGTTCGCAGTGCAATACAGGTGGCAAACCTGGAGCCAGACAAGGGGTTTTGTCCCAACTTAATAGGCAGCCTTTTGATTAACTCTTCTCACAGTCCCCAAAGCCCAAGGCTGCTGGGAATCAATGCTGCCCCTTATCCAGGCCTGTCTCCTCATCAAAACATTCTGTATGAATGCTCAGAGGGCTCCATAGTGATAGAGGACTCCTTCACTGGCAGATTAGTGTAATGTTGAGGCTGGGAAAGTCACGTAAGGCAGCTATAATAGTGAAATTATGAAGAGTAATGAGGATTTGAGCTGTTATCTATCTCATAAATACACATTCTAATGTGCAGAAAAACCACAGTGTTGACTGAAAATATTGCAATCTTCAGGGGAAAAAAAGATGTTAGCCAGAAGTGTTGTGTTTTTACATATGGTTTACCTAAAAAAAAAAAAAACAAAAACCTGACCTTTTTTAAGATGGCTGCCAGCCAACATTTCAGTAATATTTCCTTTGTGTTTCTGCTCACACTAAGTGATTTATGTCGAAGTACTCTCTAGCTGGTTCTCAAATTGCAATAATGATTTTGATTGTTTGTTTATAATCTTATCTGAACATTTCTGCCTGCCATGTCATATATCCTGAACCAGTATAAGTGTTGTTTATGGGCAACGGCTGTGCCCATGTAGACTCAGTCCACTGTTTCTTCTCTCTTGTCAGTGACTCTTTGTCTTTATTATCTGTAAGTTTTTGGAGGCGAAGCAGAGGAGAAAGACGACCAAGAAAATAAAAGTTTTCAATGAAATTATTCTGACAGATGAGTAGGGAAGTCAGAATTAGGTCAGGGTACTTGTACCAAGTGGCAATTTTTCCCATGGGAAGAGTTAATGTACTTTCCCATGAAAAAGGTGAGGCCAGAGCCACATGCCATCAGACCAGAAGGTGAGAGGCAATCAGGCTGTGAGGTAAGTAGAGCTTGGCGCAGCCATAGTGAACAAGGTCATCTATGCAGGACACTTCCTGAGGAAGGTACTCCAGGACCTCAGGATTTGACTACACAGTGTCACAGAGGAGATTTAGTTCAGACACTTGAGTTGAAATGTCTGTCTGTGTAACAGGCAACTTCTTTTGTACAGTTGAGACCCACATGCATGTTAATGGCTTGTACATCCTTTGGGTGATTTGGCATGGAGAACAGAGGAAAGGGAAAACAGATTTTTTTAGAATGATGGGGGGGTGGAAAAAGAGCAGATTGCAAAAAGAAACAGTAGGTTTACCCTGGAATCAAAATTCATTAACATAATGCTGTTTATATTAATATAAATATCCATATCAATATGATAAATTTGGGTGGCTGTTTCTTTTTATATAAGTAATAAGGCTCAGCAATTATTTTATTGTTTTTGAGAGAAGTTGAAAATGTCTGCCATCATTATGGTAAAACAAAATAGCAACATATGTGGATTGTCGGTTGATTTACTTTCCACCTTTTGGAAACGAGAGACAAAATGTTTAAGGGACGAAAGGAGGAAACTTTATTGTGCAAAGAAAAAACCCAGAGTATGCAAAGGGGTTTTTTTGCAGAAAGTACCTTTTCTTTACATGTAGGTACTTTTCAAAAGATACTAGACAAATTAGAACTAAAAAAGATCTTGTTTTCTTATTTAGTTGGGACTCCTACAGATTGATAGGCATTGAGGCCAACAGTCTGTTGCAACCAGTGCCTCATCTGACTCATATAAATCAGCTTGTACAATTCCACTCAGTAATGCCTTTACCAAGCTTATTATTAGCTTACTGCTAATTGAAAGGCTGTGATCTGATAGTTAGTGTTTTCACTTATGCTAGGAGTCCCGATGACTTTAAAAGAACTAATCACACCCACATTAGGGATCAAAAAATACCACATGAATCGTACAGTGTATTGATACCAAAAGCATGATGAAAACACCACTGTTGAGCAGTCTGGGTAAGGAATTGGCAAGGATTTGGGACTGGAGAGGGAGGGTCTTGGAGGTGAAGGCAGGGTCCTTTCCTTCATCGCCTTCTGCAGCTGTCTCACCACTCCGCAGGTGGTCAGACACCCCAGCAGCCAACAGTTCCTGCCCAGCACAGACTTTCCTTCACACACTCTTGCAGTGACAACAGCAGACCTTGACTGGCACTTGGCTGACAGAGACGGAGTTCCACCAGGCTCAGCGTCCCACCTGTGCTCTGCAGAAGATAAAAACACCCCATGTAGGCTCTCAGTCTGCTTATAGGCAGCCTTCAGAGGATCCTCACTGGCTATTGTGAAGACCGGTGTGACATGGAGCACATAGCTTGTGCCACAGGTGCCATCACAGCAGTGGTGCTCTATCACGTGCCTCTACACGGAGAATTCACAAATCCCCATGGTTTAATGGTGTCATCCATCACAAATGCACACACAAGGAGACAGTGAATCTGGATTATGTTTTGCAAAAGCCTGATATTGGACAGTTCAATGTCTTGTACCCTTTTATCAAAGAGATGGTGGTCATGCTTCACTGCGTGTCAAGCCATTTTTCATATTTTACAGTTGCAGGCTAGGTGCACACACAGATTTGTCAGCAGTGGCTATGATTGCACAGACATGAAACGAGGAGTGTTAATGACATGCTTTGCTCCATAAAGTCAAAGTCCTGAGAGGAGAACATGGTATCTACTGAATTTCCTGACTGGTGGTAGTTCAGTGAAACCTCATTTGGTCATCCCAAAACTTTTCGGGAAGAAGAAGTGATTCCCAAAGGACTCCTCAGAAACAGCCCAAAGCTACATGCCAGAGTATTTCAGAAGACTTTTGTCTGAGCCTGTCTATTGTTGCGTATACTGCAGCTTTTTTTTTATTCTCATCAACTTTGCATCCTCAGATTTCTTGCAAATATTTTACCACATACTGGAGATATGCTGGGGTAAGGAACAAGGGGATTCCTGAACAACCATCATCCTTCAAGCTTTCAGAAAGCTATAATTATTTTCTTTTTTTGCCAAATTGCTCCATAAATAAATAATAAAATAAAAAGCCACCAACAAACCAATATCCTAATGAAGGCAGTTACACTTGCTGGTAAAGTAAGTCCCCGCAAGGAGATGGGGCTTTAGTCCAATATGTTTCACATATATAGCTAGGGAACTAGCACCATCAAGAACAGTCCAGCTAGCAGCAGCCAAACACTGCAACCCATGTACATTAATTTTAACAACGTTAACATTAATGTTAATTTTTGAGCTCTTTTGAAGTTACACAGAATACTGGGAAAGAACTGAAGTTTTCGATGGAGGGAAATAGCGTTCATGTTTCGATAAGCTCCAAAAATGCCTTTTCCAAACAGAGGTGCTTTGTATTATGCCATTCCTGTTGGCCATTTGGGGTTTTTTCATTAGATGTATGAACTTCTTGCCACAGTAATAAAGGTCAGGCACTATTGTGCCTCTTTTATGATACTGACTAGCACAAGTCATGTATACAAACCCAGGAAGTATTTATTTATGTGGAATACATACTTAAATAGTGGACTACAAATCATTTAAAGATGCCTATGATATGAATCATACCACAATTTCATGGGTAAGTGGAAACATTATGCAACTTATTGAGTTTTTAAAGCACTAACAAATGTGAACTATACAGCAGACTTGAGTTGGACCTTTTCACCCGTTCTAATATACGCTGTGGCTATTTAATATTCCTCACTAGGGAGTAATGCTGGCATACAAGTCAGCAATATATTAGGCACTGGAGCCATGAACCTAGTGAGAACATAAACTAAACTGATTTTCAATTTTGGTACATTACAAAAAGGACTATTATTGTGAGGTTAGAGATGTCAAAGTTGGTGACCTGGTATAATGAAGTATTCCCTGCCACATAGTCAAGCATGAAAAGTAATTGGCGGCAGTATAAACTTTGAGAAGCTTAGAGCTTTTCTCCCTCCAAAATTAAATATTGTTTTGCACACACTTTTTTTTTTTTAATTAAAAACTGTAATTTTTGTGAAGCATCATAAAAGCAGAAATGATGCTCCTGTTAAGTTTGCAGTTGATAAAGAAATACGTGTGTTTATAAATGAGGTCACATCTTAACGCTTGGGTTACTTACATAAGGCACTGATGAAAAGCAAGTTGCTACCTGCCAGCTAGGAATGACATTAAAATATTGTGGCAGCATGTGACCAGCTTTAGAGCTTAAAATCTTGAAAGGACACAGACAATGCCCCCTTTGAAGAACATTCCTGAAGATCACTTTACAGTTCTGCTAAGCTTTAAAACACTAGGTAAAATGCCCCATGTCTAAGCATCAACAACAAAAGTTGTTACTTCTTAGCTGCAGCATTTACATCTTAAAAACACCAACTAAAGTGTGGACAGGACTTTCAGCTTGTAGGTCAGAGAAAAAGGGTTAGCATTTAGCCTAGGGAATGTCATATTAGTACTGTGAATCTCTTACTCCAGGTGTTCACTGTGACTCCACATTCTGATTTGCTCCACTGGCTTTGACCAAGTTATTCCTGATTTCCTCTGGCACAAGCATTGTGTGAGCTGGCACAGCATCGCTCCCCAGGAACTAGACTGCAGAGGGCACTCCTATATAAGAAGGAATTGCAGTCTCCAGGCTCATTTACTTTTAGCCTCGATAATTCACTGTTATTTTTTTCTTCTTTAATTATTAATGACACTATTATTTCACTAAAAGGAAAATCTTATTCTTGACAATTGGTTTTGTTATGATTATCAAATTCCCTCACCCCCCATCCCAAGTTTATACAATTACAATGTCTGTCAGTGCTCATATCATGTTCAGGTCATCAGCCACAAAAATTAAACATGCACAGAAGGGCAACCTATTAATATACCGTCCCTAGGCATAACTTGAGGTGAAGCAGCAGCACAGGGAGTGCATGGATGAGGACGGGGATGGCCTTCGCCATGTGCATGGGAAGTCAAAGAAATGCTCCCTGAGGCAGGCCATCCATGTAGCAGTATGAAAACTACTTTACACTTCTTCTCTTCCCCTCTCTAGAAAATGTGTTGGAAGTGTTACTTTAGTCTGGATTTCGGCTGTGACAGTGAGGAAAGACACACCCTCACGAACAGCAGGTCCTGGGCCTCAAGGGGTGGATTTCTCTCCCTGTGTTGCCCTTCAGGAGATGGGGATAAAAGAACAGGCTGTGGCTAAGTGTGAGAGATCCCTAGTTTGCCCAGCACAGCAGTGGCAGGAGTTGCAAAGTCCATTGCAGAGGCAGTGCAGTAGAATGGGGACCTTCTGAATAGGCAGAAAGGCATTAGGCTTCATGGAAATAGACAGCTAGGATAAGGCTCTCTACGTCTGTTAGGTTACATTAGGCCATTAAAACCCTGAGATGCCTCAAGATTAGGAGGAAACAAGTGTAGTTTATGGCTACTTTAGCCTCACCCCTCTTTTTATGAATTAGAGGTGAAGCTTGTAGTGGCATCATCCAGAATCTCAGCCTTAAGGCTGAATAGCTTAAAGCCAACAGAATTAATTCTGGAAGTTCAGCTGGAGCCTATGCAGCTCTTACTCTGCAGTTTAAATGTGCTTCCAATATTTAGCTTTGTTTAATGAGAACAAGTCCATACTAGCTTTGGCTTCTGCATGGGATACAGCTCATGTATCATCCAACCGACAACAGAAGGGTCATTTCATTTCCTGTGGGTAGTGGAAAGTGATCTGCCTTTTCACACTTACTTCTGGAAACTTGTCACAGTGAAAGTGTAAGATCAGTCTAATGCTGTGTGAAAGAGCTGACTGAACAAGGATAGCAGGACCTGGCTGTCAGAGCAGCAAATACACTTCCACAGCTGAGCCCTGAATCATGTTTATTTTCAAACTGAAGACCTCACATTTCAAGTGAGATATTTCCTCAGTAAAATACATGCATTTCATATTTCATTACCACAAGCTGTATATCTCATACAGTGGTCAAGAAATGAAGGAGTGTGGAAAGGACAGTTATTTGGGGGAGCTGTAACTATAAAGATTCCACTAAATAGGAATTTCCCATGTTTCAAACTGTTATCTCACTAGATAAAAACATTGTGCTTTATGATTAAGCTAATTGTGTTGGACAAGCCAGTCTGCAGCCCTAGAAGCCTGGATTTTCAAATGTGCTGAGTGCTGGCAGCTGCAACCAAAGTCAGTGAGGGCATTTAAAGCGCAATTAAATGTGAAGTTCTCTAAATTTCAGGGCAAAGGCTGTCTGTAAAACAGGAGTAGAGATGCTAGGTTGCCTCATAGGGATGCTGTGAACAGTTTTAACCCCCTCCCTCACAAAACACCTTAAAAATCCTGGTCGATATACCACCTGGACTGAATTAATGTTGTACACACATATCTAATTCTACCATTCCCTAGAATGTTATAGGTAATATTCATAAACAAATTGTATTTGAGTAAAGATTCTTTATAGATAGTCTAATGAAGGGAGAGGAAGATGATTAACAGACTAGCTTGTCTGACATGTGAGAAAAGGCTGAGAAGTGGGACTGCTGAGTCTGGAGAAGAGGAGAAGAAAAGGCTCAGGGTGATAATCTCACCAGTGCACAAAAACCCAAAGGGAGAGTCTAAACAAAACAGAGTCAAACTCTTCTCAGTGGTATCCATTGAAAAGACAAAGAGTCAATGGGCACAAATTGAAACAAGAGAGGTTCCACTAAGAAAAATTTAAAGAAAAACATTTTTACTGCAGGGGTGATCAAACACTGGAACAAGTTGCACAGTGAGATGGTGGAGTCTGTCCCTGGAAACATTCAAACTCAACGGGACAATATCCTGAGCAACCTGCTCTCACTGACTTTGTCACAGTAGATGATCTCCAGAGGTCCCTTCCAAGCTCAATCATTTTGTGATAAGCTTGGCAATATTTTTTTCTAATTTCTCCTTTATTCACTTTCCTTCCAATATTTGCAGAGTAGATCAGCTTCTGTCTTGTTCTGGGCCGGGGTTTCTGTTTTGTTTGTTTGTTTTTTTTCTCCGTTATCAACTCTATCTTCTTGTTTTGTGAATGCTGCTATCTAATTTTACAGGGTATTGTAGTGTTCTGCTAGGTCTCCTGAAGGTAAAACTTTTTTCTTCTTTTGTGAGTGAAGCTTCAGAGCGACAGAGTGACCTGCTGAGAAATAAAAATTAAACAAAACATAGCATGGAATGTAGTAGAAACCGAAATGAAAGTATTCTCCCTATTGTTACTACAGTAGAAAACTAATCTAAGTTTCGGTGCACTTTTTCAACTGGATTGGGAAACATTCTAACGGGTGAGGACTAATTTCCCATAACTGCCTGTCAACTGAAGAAGTGACCAGGAATGGGAGCTGACATCCTCATAACAGCAATAAGATTAAATTATTATATAAGAACAGAAATTTGGAATTTAATCATTTGAGGGAATGGTTCTACGGAAATAAAAATGCTGAAGTTGAATACCCATAATAACAATAATTAGAATTAGCAATATATATTGCCCCTCAGCCTCCTGTTACAGCTGAGGTGGTTTTGTAATGTTTTAGATGCTATGACCCAGTGACTTATAGGCTTCTCTTCCTAAAAGTTAGAGAAAAGCTGTATTCTATTGCCTTAACGTATTTCCTGCCTTTCTATGAATGACTGTGACTAACCTACTCACTTTACAGTAATTTTTTGATAAGTTTTCAAATTAGTATGTAACCATATAGTGACATAAACTCAGCAGTGTACCTTCCCAGGTTGATGGGAACATTGTTTTTTTTAGTACTGTTGCACAAAGCGTGGAAATGTAGCAAACCATTTGCATGATTAACACAACTACAATTAACAGCTAGAAGATAATTACAGAATGGTTCACAATGTTTTGTTATTGTAATAGCTATTTGTATTTGGATTGTGATGATATTCAAAAAGTGTTCAACACAACTGCAAAAAACCTGTCAAAGTCTATAAATACTTTGCAGGCAAGCAGAGACAACACTGTGTCACATTGGACATGCTAATTATGGAAGACCTTGAAAGCAATTTTTCATTTGTTTTTTTTCTTTTGCACTCTCTGTCTTTTTTTCCTAATTAAATTAGGTTTTTAACTACTTGTTCTAGTTGGCCTTCAATTATAATAAAACTCTTGCTTTATTTTTGTAGGACTCTGGAAAATGCAACTTACTGGTATATCTCTATCATGTGAGTATGTAATGAGTACTATTAGATCATTTTTTCGCCTATTCAAAATTCTAAATAGAATGGATCTTCTGTACCTTATCTGTCCAGTTTCAGCAATGCCTCAAGGGCTGATTTTTTTTTATAGTGATATTCAGGCTGATTTTCAAACTCGTTTTCTTGCATATTTTGTTTTACTCTTAAAGATACTGGTGGGGGGTGAAAAATATCACTTCATTTCTTCTAAAATCAAGTCCTCAGTATTTGTACCTGGCTTCATTCTGCCTCTGCATTTGGCTACTTTTTTATTCAGGGATAGAGAACAGAAATGGGGTTCAACAGATGTGATTATAATGTGGTAACATCCCTTAAGACTGCTGAGTAGTTTGCTTGCTTTTTTCTTCTTTCTATTCCGAGGAGCCTGGGAAATGCTCAAGTTCTGTTAGCTATTATGTGTTTACTTGCATTTGCTTCCCTCCTGCAATATGAACACCTTTGCTTAGCAATAACAAATCCAGTGACTGGAATGTTTTGTGATGTTATTGTGCCAATTCTTACATCTATTGACCAGATTAGTATCTGTCAAATGAGATGAGAAGAGAAGGTACGAGTGCAAGAGTTTTTTTAAGAGCCTGAGAGGTGGGAAATAAAATGGGACACTGGCAGTGGAAAGGAAAGACGAAGAGATCGCTTAAGCCCCAACAAAATGATTGAGAAGCTTGAACTTGTATTTTCTTCCTTTGAAGAACTCTGTTAATGACAGGTCTCCAAGATCTCAATTTCCCTAATACCCTGAGCTATGATAAAAGATTGTAGGTTTTGACTAAAGGCTATCTTAAAAATGAATGCTTATAGGACTAGCTAAGGTGGTTTGCCAGGTCCTTTCTGTGCCATAGATGAAAACAGAAAATGGGACCAAAATAGCCAATTTAGAAACACCAGTTAAATGACCCAAAAGACAGTTTCCATCAAACATAAGTTATTTTTATGCTAAATTGAGGGTGCTTCAGCTATTTATGAAATCCAGACAGAGAAATTAACATTTCTGAGTAACCCTAGAAGAAATGATGTGGAATGGGATCATGCTGGGTTGTATAATGTTTTCTTCTATAAAAATATTTTCCATTATATTTTCTGGAACTTTTATAACCCAAAGGATTAATGCAAAAATCCAAAGCATTATTGTAACAATATAGAAGAACATAGAAGTATGATAATTTCTTTCCATGAAGTATGGGTTAAAATATAGTCAATGGATTTGCTTGCTTCTAGCTTTTGCGTGAAGGCATGGAAGTATCACAGAGTTCATTCGGTGCAAACGAAATTGAATGCAGCATTACTGTCTCTTCTCCTAGTACTTTTTAAATTCAAATGAGTTATATTCAGAATGTTAAACCAAAGATATAGCACATGAAGGCTATATCTCCGTCAAAATTATTGGTGACATTGGGGGAAATGCAGGGAAAAATGTTTTCATCAGTGTCATTTGTACTGCAAACACATTGGTCACAATGGCTAAGAGAAGGACCTCAGGCACTGTGTAATCACATAGTAAAAGCTTGTTCTTGTCCTAAATTTTGTGTTTAAAGTTTATATATCAGACAGCAAAGAGAGGGAGCAGGAACACCGGACTGTGACTGGGAAGTGAGGCAAAAGAGGCTGCATGTTGGTCTCAGTATGGCTCAGAAAGTCGCACCAGCAGCAGTAACTGGTCTCCCCAAAATCTCAGCCAGCATTTCAGTAGTATATTCTCTTAAGTGAAAAGGAGAATGGGAAGACAAATAAACTTTTTATCTTCTTCCAATTAGCAGTTTAATTCAGTTTCAATTTGAAGTTCAGATGAAGATTGAGTCCTGTCTCATTTTATCTAAATGATTTCATCTGCCTCATAGCAGAGGCTTTACTTTGTTATGCATTTTAGCCTTCTGTTCTTTTTCATGTGAGGTACTAAATTCTGTCTCTTTTCAACAGTTGAAATGTCAGAACATCATCATTCCAAATGTGCTAGATGAAATCTGTGAAATGCTGCATTTCTTTTTCAGCGATATCAGAAGAAATCACAGTTTGTAGGGTTAGAGGACTGCAAGTCACATCCGGGGTCACTGAGTACAGTGCAGTGAGTTCAGCCCAGCACACAGGCACTACATCTTATATCTCTTTCACATGCCCACAGACTGTTGGGCATTTTTGGTTTTGAGGTTTCTTTTACAAAATTTGAATGCTTTACTGCACAGACACCAGATTGGGAAACAGAGAAGAGCTTGCAGGATCAATCGTATTTTATGTAGGTGACCTGTGGTGGGAATATCATTGCTGTATTTTGCCTCTCATGTCAGTGGGTGCATTAAGATCCTGATTCCAACACTGTCCCCCATCTCGGGGATTGCTGCCCACCTCAGCTCTCTGCATCTCAGTTTCCCCCTATGTCCCTAAGAACAGTAAAGTGTCTTCAAATCTCCTGGTAAACAGCTTTAGAGAAAAGCTGCATTTCATTCAGTCTGAGGCAAGCCAGGGCAATCCAGGCAGCATCATCTTCTGTTATTTGTGAGTACTTTACCTTAAAAGTTAAAAATTATCTTGATCTTTGGTTTTCGGTTTTGTTTTTTTACTATCAGCTTTTTAAGATGAAAAGGTCACTCCTGTCTCTGGTAGCTCAAGTTCTGTGGTTTTAAGTGGTCTTGGGACATATCATGTCATAGGATGTCACATAGTACATTTCTTGACACTTTTTAAATAATTGTTTCTTTCTCTCAAAAAGTAAAATTTTGTTAGATACCCATTCAGGTTTGGTTTGCTTTGGAAAAAAATTCAGCCTTTATTTTACAAAACATTTCCTCAATCCAGAACCTATTGACATCTACTAGATCAAGTTTTAAACAAATAAGGATTTTTAATAAGGATTTATCACTCATTAAATTTAAGCTACAGATTCTCTTTTTTTGTAACAACTAAGAAATGTTTTTCAACATCAGGCTTTTTTTGAAGACAATCAGCCTTTTTATAAAATAATGGAATAATGACTTAACCTTCTTTATAACATCTCACATGCTACAATATAATACATTTGCCTAAGTCTGGGAGAAGGAAACCAAACCAATTTATTATAGCCTGTTGATTCACACTCACATGCTGTGCAGTTCGTGCGAAGGTCCCATTTACTTTTTCACATGAACTGCCACAGCATGATTTAAATAGAGATTTCTCTAGCAGTAGTGCTAAGGGTCCTCATTAACATCATTTCTGGAGTCATTGGGCCAAATATATCCCTAGTGCATTCCACTGATCTCAGTGGGGTTATCCTTGAGATATATTTGGTCCATTGTTTCTACAGAATCTCTTTGTTCTTTTTTGATCTCTTTAAGAATTTTGTTACTTTGAACATTTCTTACATAGCAAGTCGCCATGCTGAAAAGTTAGCAACATTTATAAGCAATTTCTCAGGTATTTCTACCTATATGTACACTGAAATAAGACATTATATCTGATAACATACTGCTATTTATTATTTCTACTTTATAATCTACACATATATCCTGTTTTCCAGGAAAATCAACAAACATACACTAAGTTTATCTTGTATATTTTTTAAAAAAAATTCTAAAACTTTATGTGACTACCAAAAATAACCTGAGATAGACTGCAAGTCTATTGCTTGTATTTTTTGGAAACAAATACTAATTGAGTAGTGATACTCTCAGGCCAGTATATTCTCACAGTGAAAACTCTGAGTTTGTCTGATGTTCTATATCAATACTGAACATTATCTTCATTAGTTTTCTTTTTCTATTATGAAGAAAATGTATGCAATATTAAAAAAAAAAAAAAAAGATAAAAACAACCAATACACAAAATTTGGCACAGGTTGGATTTGCCATTAATGACCATTCTGTACATTATGCACATATATGTGATTTGCATGACTTAGATTTTCATTCAGGAAAATGAAAGGTCTGGTTAGGGAAGACAACAATAAATTGAAATTATCCCTATGATAAATGGTTGGGTAAATAACAAACACATGTCATTCTCAAAATACCATCCCTTTCTCCTTTCTGTATATTACTGTAGTTTTGCATAGGCATTTGATGGCCTTATTAATTTATATTAATTTTCCCAGCAAACTTTTAACTCGGCACACAGACCTCTTCATTTGATTTTGCATTCAAAGATTCTGCCTGTGTCACATATTGCAAAGATAATATAGATAAAACATAGGAACTAAATCTGGTTTTCACCAAATCTGTAATTGGCAAAGGAAAGTGACTCGGACTGGGATCCCTGGTTCCCCGAGTTCATACTTATCTTGCTGTCAAGATCTTTTTGTTCTCCAAACGCTTAAAATAACTGTTTTAATGTGAGATCGCATTCTGTGGGGAACAGCCTACTGGCTCCAGAGGAATTAAACCACTGTTGTTTAAAGTAGTGACATTTGTGTCTGATGATAACAAAGCAGGATGGAAACACTAGCATGGATGGAAATCTCTGCTGCCACCGTGGCCTTTGCTTTATACACAGATGCACACATTCAGGAAAGTGCTGCAAAAGAAGTGCACCTGAGTGTTGCATTACTTATTCATGTACAGGGCTGAATTTTTTTGCAAAACTTCCAGTCCCTTTGACTATGTCATTAATACTGAAGCAGAAATGATACTGCATCTAAACAAGCATGTGCATTACTCTCATTTAAACATACTCAGAAGCAAAGCTTCTGCTCAAACTGCACACACAGGGTTGGTTTATGTTTACAGAGATTTATATGTGAGACAGAATGAAAAAATGTAATTTAGTTTTATTTAACATCTCTCACAAAATCCTAAAGACTGCTTTCAGATGAATTAGGTGCTGGTAAGTACAGTGACTATGTAGGCAAACATTAACAGCCAAGCTTCAGTCAGCAACAGCCCTGCATGTTATATTACGTGTTAAGAAAGTGAATGTTAGTTAGGAACCTAGGGTTGTCCCTGTGCTCTTTTCAAAAGTGCAGTGTGATCATTTATCTGAAAAACACTAGAGCTCAGATAAAGGTGCTGGAGGTCTTGTCTGAAAGCTGGTGCCTTCAGGCAACACCTGGTACATCACTGGAGTGTTTGTATTATTATACCACTCCAATCTCAGAGTGTTACTCATGTCTTCCTGGTCTGCAGATCACTGAGACTGAATGGCAACCTGTTGAGCCACATTTTAATTCTGATCTTTACACACAGAGTCATCCATGAACAGAATAAAGTCAGAAAATGAGGCATTAATCCGTGATCTCTATTTCTTGATCAGCTCCTTAAATTTCCCTGTATCAGCATCAGTCAATTTAACTGAGAGTATGTGAAGTTATGATTTTTGTGTCACATAGCATCTAGTCATAAGCAACAAAGCAGAACCTCCTGAAGCAAGAACACAAGAAACAGGACACACTGTGTGTGCTCTCTGGATAGATACGCTCTGCTGAGCACATCAACCTCAGGATGCACAACTTTCAAAATGCAGCAGAGGCCCAGAGAGTTGGGGTGCCATTTTGACATGCTCAGAGTGCTCTGGAAGGCTGGCAGCACCTCTTCTCCCCACTGAGCCTCAGGTTGTTAGATCCCAGTGTTAGATTGAGACATCTTGTTTTTCTGATGGTTTTTCACACAGGGCAATGAGGTTCTAATCACAAATTGAGAGCACATGGGAACTTTCACAGATAAACCCTTCCACACATATCCTGGAGGGGCATTTCTACCTGGCATTTGCTCTTGGAGCATTATGTCTGGGTCTATGTTGTGTTCCTAAACCACCCCTGAGGGCTCTTCTCCTGGGACCAGAGCAGATAGGGCCACAAAATCATCAGAGGGCTGGAGCACTTCTCCTATGAAGACAGGCTGAGGGAGTTGGGGTTGTTCAGCCTGCAGAAAAGAAGGCTCCGGGAAGACCCTATAACTGCCTCCTCCCTTTAGGGGAGCCTATAGGAGATCTGGGGAGGTAGCGATAGGACAAGGGGTAATGGTTTTAAAATGAAAGAGGATGGATTTAGAAGCAAGTTATTGGGAAATATATTTTTCTGGTGAGGGTGGAGAGACACTGGAACAGGTTGCCTGGAGAAGCTGTGGCTGCCCCATCCCTGGAGGTGTTCAAGACCAAGCTGGATAGGGCTTTGAGCAATCTGGTTTAGTGGGAAGTACCCGGGCAGGGGGTTTGGAACTTGATGATGATCTTTATTGTCCCTCCCATTCTATGATTCTATTCTTCATTGGCATCATCACCTTGGGCTTTCAGACAGCTCCCGAGCACCACAGGGCCTTCACATTTTCACCTTCCTTTGGCTCAAGAGGGGAAGAGTACCCTGAAAGGCTTCTCACAATCTGGGAATTTTTGTGTGTGCCTAAGATCTTTATTGCAAGGACAAACCCCAAATTTTAGTCAGGGGAGAGCTGAAATGCAAACAGCTTCCTCATACAGGAAGTATAAGAAAACTCTATAATATTTTTTCCACTCTTTCTTTGATCAGGGGCCTTCCCTCAGAGCACAAAGCCTCAGTTATGTCAGCTCTATGAAGAGAGAAAAGAACAAGGACTTAGCGTCTCAAAGTGAATACATTAGGACTGTGTTGTAACAAACCTATTCAGGGCACTGGTAAAATCTTCTTTCCAGCTAAATGAAATGAAATGCAAATAAATTAAAAACACCTCATCACTTTTGTGTTTAATTTAATTTTAAAAAACCTCTATGTGCAGAATCATGCATGGCCATTTTAACAATGCTGGACCCACTGTAGTTGAAGGACACAGTTTCTTGGATGAAGTTCTGGAAATTATTTTTGTATTTTCAGTAAGAATAACTAACAGCGATGAGTAACTTCCTGGATAATAAGTGCATCAGGCAATGCACATTGTTCCTCAACCTGATAAACTCTTAACAGGGAACTTCCCTTCTCTGGGGCTGCTGCTCTGCCCTGGGTTTTTGTCTGTTCAGAATAGGCAGATCTGTATAATCTAAAGTCAAACATTGAGCAATCAGTACCACCAGAGCAGTGTTTTTAATGGGAAAAGCAGTTAAATAAATGGAATGTCATTAAGACATACAACTGTTTTGGAGATGATGCCAGCAGTATAACAGAAAGTTACTTTAAAATATTACTTGCTGTACATTTATTTTCAATGCATATGAAATTGTAGAAACAAACCACTTTAACCAGCTAAAAAAATGTAGCCTCTTTACACGGGCTATTTAAAATCCCAGTAGTATTTCAGCCTCTTGAAGTTGTCTCTTGAACTGTCAAAGAGAGATCTGGACAGTCTCTATGTGTCTCTGTTAAATCCTTAAGTGACATGTATATACGCTTAAGGAATGGATCAACTTGCAGACAGAAATGTCCTGATCTCAAAAAAAAAAAAGAAAAACGAAAAAAGAGAGTTGAAACAGATTGATGGTTAGAACTGCTGTGAAACTCTTTGCCCTCAGTTGACTGGGTTTGTTCCAAGATTCAGTGTTCACTTAAACTTGGTATGAAAAAAAGGGATGTGGCCATATATTCCTGTCATATGCTTCAGCAATTTTTTTGAAAATGTTTTGTTCTATAACTGGCTAGTTCAATGCATTCAACATTCACTTCCAAACCTGCTGTACTATTTCTTCTGCAGTAGTCAAAAATCTAAAGACACTTCATCTAACAAGGGACTCTTTCTCCTGGGTTTTTTTGTCTATAGTGAACTTTTCCCATTTAGAAAGGATAATTTTTTTAATGTCATTGAACATATGTTAAGGTCTAATTGGCTGCAGCTTGAATATAATGACACACATAGTAATCCTGTTCTGGGTCTTGCACCCACCCTTTTCATCTACCACCTTTTTATTCTTTCTTGTGAATCTTCCATGTAATTAGTGGCTCATGTCAGAATCACAACGTTATTAATGAACTAGACGAATATTTTAAATTTTACTTGTTATTCCAGGTGAAATGAAGATCATCCCTTTCTCTGGAAATCAGTCTTTAACTGCTAGCAACACACAGCTCTAAGACTAAACTTCTGCAAAGTCCTGATTAACCAGGACCGGACAGTGGGAGCTGGAAGAATCACTGAAGAAATGGTAAAAAAAGACAAAGGAGCATTAGACTTGCTGCTTCAAAATATTTTTTTTTTTCTTTTGAAGTTTGAAAGTAATTCGTTCTCACAGTATGAAAGCATTATTGGGTTTTCTTTCTTGGCAAATTTTGAAAAATGTTTGTAAACAGGGTAAGACAGAAAACAGGGCAGAATCTGTTGCAAGTCATCACTTTCGTTCTCAGTCAAAGTTCTTTATTTCTCAGCTTTGTGGCATCCTAAATATATCCCCCATGGGGACCACAATGATGACATAATTATTATTGTTTTGACCCAAGAAATTTAGTGCCTTTCTTTGAGGGGGAACTGAAACTCTTGGTAAACAGAAACTTTCCAGATATTCAAGGACAAGAGTGAAATTGCTCAAGCTGTTTGGCTTTACACAGATGCAAGGAGCACCAGCTTCAGGGAAGGACAATTAAGATTATTGTTTGACAGGTAATTTATTATTGCATTGTAATTAAATTCAACATCATAACCTGGAAGCAACACTATAAACTAGATAGTACTGGATGAAAGAGACTGTATTATTGTTTTCAGCCTAATGTTCCCCTGGTATCACATTCCCATGAGATGCCAAATGAAGTAACATATTAATTCATACTCATATCCTCTCTGTTTTTCCAGGAAGTTCAAAATAGCTCTACGGGGACATTTCAGTCACATGGGTACAACTTCAAAATTTTACAAACACCTAAGGTCCTTTTGCCTTGTCTACATCAACTTTTGTTAAAGATTTCATTTAGACCATGTTTAGATTTCTTGCAGCCAATATATCTTTTGGATACTTAGAATATCTAGTGCTGAAGATTTTGCATATCATAACATCTGCATCTAAAACGACAGTGTTAATATTTCAGTGTCAGCCACTGCAATATAATCTAATATATATATTATTAAAAAAAAATGAAAGTATGAAGGATGGATCTATCATCTTACAAGTCCTGTGGGATAAAAAAAAAACATTAAAACAATCTTCAGTGCCTTTTTATTCGGCACTCATTGAGGGTACAATTGCTTCCCTGCCTTTGGGGGGAAAAAAAAGAAGAAAAACCTAGTTGTAGTTTTACTAGAAAATGCCAATCTGAATTCTTTGCCTCTGGAAAAATTTTTGCAGAAGATGGTAGATGGTAGTGTGAAGGCTATTTCAGCAATCGAGGAAAACCCAAGAAAGAATCTACAAAGAATGTTAATGCATTTTTTACATACTGAATTTAAATCACCTCAAACAATGTGACTGATGTGTATTAACAGGACAAAGAATTATATACAGCTAAACTTCAACTTTTGTTCCTAAATTTAGACACAATGAGGTCCTGCAAAAGGTATCTCATAGCTTTCAGTCTGTATATATATCTTGCTACAGTAAAATTCTTTCCATGTCCTGCTACAATTGGCGGAGAGATTTATTTTTAGTTGAATATGAATTTCATAAAGAATAAGAAAAAACTCAATTAGAGGTGAAATCCACAGAAGGAACTCATAAATACCTAATTCACCAGGCTCCATTTAGTTACCAAGGCTGTGTGGGGAGAGCTGGGCCCATAAGAATAAGCTTTGCAAA
>VZTM01034595.1:583562-638438 GCA_013400555.1 Jacana jacana | reverse complement strand
AATCTTACCCTCTGCCTGAAAGTCTATAAATGTTGCTCAAGTGAGAAAATACAGCACACTACTTTCTAAGTTCTCATTTACTTTAGAAAACTGAAGGTTAGTGCAATGATAAAAACAACTTTCAGGGTTTGTTTCTGGTTTTGAAATCGAATTTTGAAAGTGTTGCTGCATTTTTAAACTTTATTAACTGTAATATTGTGAATACATATGATCACTCTCAAGGCTTGATAGTTAAAATTATCTGATGCCCTTATTTGTAGAGAACAATGATGTACTTGATAAAGAGAGCTATAAAAAAAAATTATGCACTTACGTTGCTCTTGGACATAAATCAAACACTTTTATGATGGAGATTTTGGGAAAAATAGAATCTCAAACCCATCCTCTTTTTCCAGCTGATTGCTGCTTATGAATGTAAGACAAACCTCTCAGACTGTCTTGGAGGAATGTAATGATAGCCAAATTAGTGCAAGTTGGTTTTTTATAACTTCTTACCTTTGTGTAGTGTCAGTAGGAAAAACAAACTGTAGCCTTTTACAAACCAAACCTTCAAGGTATGTACTTGTCATTCGTGTTTAGTAAATTTTAAAAAATATGTATAGTATTTTCTGTAAGAAGTATGCATATTTCCTTCCTATATGCTTTCTATGAAATGTGTGGTTGACCCATCTGTTGTATTTTGATGGCAACAATAATTTAACTATAAGAAAATAATTCATGTATATGATATCTACATCTACGAGCTGCTAAAATGAGTATTTCTGTAGGTATTAGGAAGCCAATATTAAGCCAGTATCCTTTGGCTGAATCAAAAGGAAGGCTTCAGGGAAATGATGCAAAGTATTCTTGCTTTTGACTGTGTATCACAGGATGCTGAAGTCACAGCCTTTCAGTTTTCTCCAGGTACCATCTTTCTTAGTATGCTGTCTTACTCTAAGACTGAGTGTCTGCTACACGTTCATAATATCGGCATCTGGCATCTTACTGGTAAATCCCTGCCTTGGAAACCAAGGGGAATCTTGCTGATACCCCCTACCTCAGCTGAAATAGACTCAGGATGCAGAAGTGAAATACTTCAGACTTGCTGTTTGTTACAGGGCAGATGAAATCTGTGCTGTGTGGAAGGAAACAGAGGAATACAATTGAGAGGTATATTCTGATCTTGGCTTTATCTTATATTTAGAGAGCACTTCTAATGTTTTAAGGATTTTAAAAGCTTTGAAAGACTTCTGAATGCTGATATTTATGAACTGAAACATCACTGTTAATTAATTTCTCTTCGGTTGCAGTTCATCCCACTAACAGGAGCTGCGTATCATCCCATGATAAGGCCAAATCCTGTAATTAGTCATTACAACATGGAGCCTGGTTAAAGCTGATAGATTACTTGTAGTAAAAGGAGTTGCCGCTTGAGCTCCAGTTCCACACAGTCTGAATAAAGAGGTACAGATTGTCAACCTGTGTAGGCTGAAGTGGCTCTGACCCCCTGATTCACAGCCAAGAATATGGCTGGTACAGTCACAGTTCAATAAGGCGTTATGGTTAAATATGTTTTCATAAGATGTAAATTAAGCTAAAATAAATTACAGCACCACTTTATTTTTATTGTGATAAGCAGTATACATAATGAATTAATATGATTTTTTTTTGCCTTGCCTCACATTCATATGATGTAGACTATTTTAAACCCAGCTACACTTTTTTCCCCTCTGGAGAAGATGACCATACCAATTGCCTCACTATCTGTTTACATTCTGGAAAGAGTCATTTGGGATTTTGTCTTTCTGAAATAAACGTTTGCTTATGGATTTTTTTTATTGTCACAGCCATGGCATTTTTAAAGTAAATAGGAGTACAAGGTTTATATTATTTTAAATGTATATTGTATTTGTCTTCCCAACACTGTGGTTTTTAGTACTGTGAATAACGTAGTATGGAGCCAGCCTATTAAACAGCCTGTTTTTGTAAGGAAACTGTTAGTCCACCTACAATATTCTATTGCTTACTGTGTTCTTCCAATATGCTTAGCATTCCACAACCTAAATGATCATTTGTTGAACAAATTCATGCTTTTATTAGTCAAAATACAGAGAAAACAGAGCCCCCCTGTTTCAAGATATTTGCTAATGCACGGTTAATTATCACATATAGCTTACTATAATTCATTTTACAGGGAGACCTCCTGCAGGTAACATACTAGCAGTTTATGAAGCAAAATAACCTCACTATAGATTAGAACTGTTTCACTACTGGTCAGACAGTTGCTGCTTCTAGGCCTTCTCACTTCACATTGCTAATTTGAACAAGGCTTTATTTTTATATTTGTCAGCAGCAAGACTGTAGCATGGTTGTTAAACCTCTCCCAGGCCTAATTAGAGTAGCAATGCTAGCATTCATAATGAATCTCGTGTCCTGGGTTGGAGGAGGTAGCCGTGGTGCTACAGTAGCTTCCTGGCAGACAGTTGCTGGCAGGTTTAAGGTAGCTTGTGGCTTGCAATATTAAGTGACTGTTGAAATTCATTGACTCCACTGCGGCTTATGTGTCTAGATGACAACAAGTTTACACGGTTCTTTTATAGTTACAGCAAATGGGTCCATTTAAATATTTATTAGGTGATTATGGTGATGTGAAATGGAAAAAAAATGCAAAGTACAGTATTGCATGTATAACTGTTTTAACTGTTTGTACAAAATAGGCCTGTGGTATCATTTGAAATTACAGCATCTTTTTTTTTCTCATAAATATTTATAGTGTATCAGTAGCTAGGAATGCTAATTTATTTGCATTTTGTTTCTTATTTAATTTGACAGCCATTTGGGTAGCCATTAAAGGCACTCACTCTGATTTGAATGAAGGATATTTCAAACAGCAGTTGAGTGGCATTTTGATTGGAGTAGGTGAAGTTCAATATTAGGAGTTCTTTTTTTATGAGACACAGGAAGGAGTACTACCTGTGTGTGCTTGATGACAGGAGCATCCATAGAAGGCCTGCTTCTTTGAAACTTAGTTCTGAGGAATTTGTCATAATTACTGGATTAAATGTAGTCAACTTGCTTTATTTTGTTCTTCATCTGGCTTAATCAAAATGAAGAATCATTTGAATTAATTGAACAGAAGAGCCTAGGTATAAATTTCTGCAAAATTTCACGAAGAGTTGTTGTAAAATACAAATTTGACTTGACTGATAGGACAGGATATCTCAGGTATAAGGATAGAAGGATTAAATACATGCAGGAAAAAAATAATCCATTCATTGACAGCTTTGTAGCTACTATTTACTTTTTCATAGAAATGAAAAAGATGTAAGTGAGTTAATCCCACTCAAGGGCATGAGAGAACACAACAATGATAGCCAGAGTTGTCAGAGCAAATATGTACATTGGAAATGCTCTCAGTCATAGCACAGAAAATAAGTATAGTGAAGAGAAATCAGGCAGAATAGGGTTTACTCTGAATATAAGTGTATGGCTTTATCTCTATACAAATTTAAACATAGTATGAGAGATTTGCTCTTTATAAAGAGAATCACTAAATATCCTTCAGCAGCTTCACTCATGGTGCTGTCACTGAACTTGCCAATTGTTTAGAAATAACTTTCTAAATCAATGTTTTATAAAGCATTAACAGCAGAGGTAACAAATCTGAAGTCAGCTCTTCTCAGCAGAAATGTAAGATGCATAGCATTGTCAGGCAGAGGCAGCAAACACTAGCTGAAGTAATTGAACTGAGTTTTGAGTTATTAACCAACATGTACCAGAGGTCTGATTTCTGCTTTGCTAATTCTGTGCAAATACTTTCATTGATAGATTCACATCAATTTTGGCAGACTTGGAATACATTCTATTTTCTTGTATTGAAAAATTAACCGGAAATTGATCTAATTTTATTGGTCCTGCCCTCTTCGGGTGTTCCACTTGTTTGCATTCCTTTGTTCTTCTTTAGGTGCTTTTCCTTCAGTTCTACCACAGTGTCTCCTATGGCCACCCTTGCTCTTTAAAATGTTGCTGTTATTCCACTTATTTTGCGAGAGATTGACTTGAATATTTCAGAAATTATAGTTAAAAGGAGTATAATTAAGAATTTATCATAGAAGACAATATGCACAACTGAGATTTAGACTTCCATAATTAGTAGGAGTACACTGAGATTTCTAGAGATCACCAGTAGAGAGGGAAATATCTTCATTATAGGAGCCTATTTTATCATTTCTACTTGAAGAAACTAGTTGTGCAACCTAGAATTATTTACAGTAACTTGAAATGGAGATGGAGAAGTTTCATACTTGAAATGAGTTACCCTTCCAAAGAGAGTAAGAAATTTCCAGGAAGTAAAATGGAGACAGGAAGCTGAATGACCACTGCCTCACCAAGCTACCGGAATGTCCACAGGCTTCCCTAGTGTATCTAGGGATGGGATTTAGTCTCCTGTGTAGAGCACAAGATTGGCTGATATATTGTTACTCCATTTATGCTGGTTTCAATACTATTAGCAAAAAGGATGACAACAGTCCTATAGGGATATGTTTAATGCTTGCTGTAGCTCTAATTTCATGCCCTTGCTCAAAATTGACAGAGCTAGGAACTGAAGGATACAACTAGAGTACAAATAGTAAGAATTACATAGTAGTGCTCAGTTGAGAATGGATTGCTCAGGTTTTTTCTGCTATGAGAAGTAAAAAACTTAGGTGATGAATTACTGCATTAATAAACTCTCTATATGATTATACAGATATTTACTTTCAGGCTCAGGAAATCTGAGCTCTATCTCTGTACCAGTTTTTTGAGTGAAGTTCTGTCAATGCCCAAGGTGGTAAGTTAAACTTGCGACTCAGAGTGACCGTACACTAGCTTGAAGTCAGGGCACTGGAAACGGCTGCGTTCTTGGGCATACACAATAACCCTCGGTCTTTAGAGTTGTCAATCTAATTTTTTTCACAAGCACTAAATTAATTTAAAAGAAGACGAAGGGGAAAAAAGAACATTCTTTCACTTTTTGAGTCTGGAACTTCTGTCCTACAGTTTGCTCAGATTTTCCAGTGAGGTCACTTCCTGAATGTGGCGTAATATGAAACAGTGTTGTGAGAGGCAGGTTCAAAAGCTCAGCATGCAGAAACTGTCCAGTGTTGTGGTATCCCCTCTGTGATAAAGCTGATGGGTTTGTTCTTGTTTGGTTCAAGAAACAAACTTGGTTCAAGTCCAATAAGCTCAGAAATTTCACATGTGCAGCTTGAATAAGATGAGCTTTTACTGTATCTTAGGTACTAGATTTCATTAAATGTTAAATTCTAACAATACTATTTAGATTTTAAAGCACCTTAATGTATGTATCCACCTTATCATTTCAGTAAAAACATTAGATCCTAATAGAAAAATGTCAGAATTTCAGTTTAAAAATACCTGCCAAATTACACAGTATTACCTCCTTATAAAGTGCAAAGATAGACTGCAAAATATCTGAAGTTCATGGTTATCATCAGTTATTTTAATTGAAAACGCCCCAGTTAAAGACAGGTTTAAAGGATTCTCTCCAAACGCAGTGCAAAAGATGTTATGTTCCCCCAGAAACATTTCAATGCAAGCCTACGTGAAAAAAGCAAATTAAGATAAAATATTAGCTTTATCTTGGGGTTTATCTTGGGGTTCATGTAGTTAGCTTTGCTTGTAGTAGTTCTTAAGAATTAACTAAGAAAGAATGGCTTTCTTACTTGCATCCATCACTATTAGTGATTGGTTTCCTAGATTTAGATGCCCCTATGACTTTTGCTTCATTAAGTGAGTAGAACTGTTCATGCAGCATAGTAGAACTATGGTGGAGTGCAGACATTTCCCAAATGTGGTGTGCCGCGGCCAGGAGCAGTCGAGCCCGACGCAATCAATCAGGAAGCCATTCCAGCAAGCACCCGACTCCGGAAGCGCTCACAGTAAGGAAGCACCTCTCTCAGGAAGCACACATACTCGGGAAGCACCTAATCGTTCTACAGTTACAGGTCCTCATTCGCTAAGCACTACATTGCGGATAGGGAGAGGGGTATTGTCCACGAGCTTTCCACACACTTTCCACAGGCTTAAAGTTGCCCCATGATTGGCTACAACATTTGTGTCATTTGCTGTTTCCCACACTTTGTTTCGCCTTCACTATACTTCGTTTCGCTTACTTCCACTTATTTGCATATGTGCCCTTTCAGTAACTCCCTCTTAAAGGGCCTGCTCTCAACAGTGGTGGAAGCATAAAATTAGTTATACAACAGTTTGTAAAGGCCAACTATAAGAAGCACAACAGAACTGGTCGAAGTAAGGTGCTGTTTTCTGTGTAGGCTGTTAGTTGGACTTCAGAGAAATATCCAGGAACATCCCTAGAATTTTGCTAGCTTCAGACATGGGGATTTTTTTTCTTGATCATTAAGCAGTGATAAGCACTATCACTAATTATCCTTTTCACTAGTTTAAGTGGCATCCAGATGTCACTTCCAATTTCTGCAGTACCTGCATCATGCTAATCTCTGAAAGCTTCTTTGATAGAGCAGGCGTCGCACCTCTTGTCTGGCCCTCCCTAGTTTTAAGAACCCTTGTTTGACACACAACTGGGTTATTTTGAAGTGCTCTAATATTTTGGTACTGATAAAGTACTCTTGTCTGCTGAATACAGTCTGAATACAGTCTGAATTTTTGAAGTAGGATTAATGAAACATTCACACATAAACATGACATTGAACTGAAAAAAATCTGTATGTGCCTGAAAGCAGAGCTGAGTGTTTTGGCTTAGTGAAGCTGGGTTATAGGCATGGGGTTTTTCTATTAATTCATGCACAGAGGCTTTCTCATGTTCAACTTGCTACCTTGGAGAAATGGCAAAATAAACATAGATTTGCAAAAAGGGCATGCTGGAATAATTGTTTTGTGTCCATAATAATTCATGGACGTCTGAAGCAAGGTTTGTGCAGGAGACAGTATCTTTAGTTAGCTGAAACTGTATTTCAGATAAAGGGAGAAGAATGCGAAGAAAACCTGCACAAGACCATCTAGACACATCAGACCCTTCAGCTCCTGATTTTGGGGGAAATCATTAGATTTAATTAGCAAATGCAATAATTAAAAGGAGTGTTGGAACACATGGGCTACATTAAGGTCACATATACTTTTTGTCTTAAAGATTCTGTGAAATCAAATGTTTGAAGTGTGTGTTGGGGTGTTCAATGTGCATTAAGTATATGGTTAAAAGTTCATCCCGTGCTGTGGTCTTTCTCTGTCTCCATTTTGTGTGACAACTTTATTCAAGATAATGTGAAATACTTTCTTTTCAGGAGATTTCTGCACTTTTGTGGCTGAAGTTAATGTATTTTATACATTTGTTAGAGCTGTTACAAGTCCATTATTACAATCCTTATGTATAAATTCTAGTAACTGCAAGGTGGGGATGTACTGCTTTCTGCACCGAGCTAATACAGAAAATAAGACAGATGTTGTTGGAGAGATGGATATTAAAATCTGTCTCTGAGTACACACTAATTCTCTCCCCACTGACTCCTTTTTCTGTGGACACCCCACGTTGTGCTCTATTTGTATGGAAGACACTGAGGGGCAGGGGGACTGCAAAAAAGCATGCAGGCATTACAGAACAGCACTTGCTGCAGTAGGGCAAAATAAGGCTTCTTTGTACAATATCAGGACAAATAATTTTAGGTAATCACTAGTACAATAAACTGCATTCTCTCTCTGTGCATGACACTGGGAAATAGAAATCCATTTTTCAGTTGAATGAAAAATAGGAGGTCCAAATGTCAAGATCTTAGCACTAGGACATGTTGGAAATTTTCCAGTGGAACATTTTTCTCTCAGCTAATGCTGGTTCACCAAAACCTAACATGTTGCATGAAAATGTCTATTCCAATGAAATTTTTGATGGAAATGTGCTTGGTTTCCTGCCAGCTCACCCGCTTTTCCCAGCTCTCAGCTCCCCGGCATCTCACGTGGAATGGTGCCAGAAAGTCAAGTTTCTTCACGTTCTTGGCCTGCTTGGCAGACTGCCACAGAGGATGGGAGTCTGGGCTCACGAAAGTGGACAAGAAACCTTATACATGCACATGCAACCATACACATACCCTCACAGGTCATTTAAATCCATGTCAGTTCATTCAAACTAAAGGGTTTTTTACATAGAGGGTCTTTTAAATATGACCCTCCTATGGAAAATTTCTGATGTTAGAATTTTAATTCCTAGCTGCAACTGAAAAAAATGCGGAGGGATTTAAATTTTTTTCCTTATAAGGGAAACACTGGTTCCTGTGCAACTGCGTGTTGCACTGTTGTCACTGAGGTTATCAACAGCTCCATCTGCTTCTCTTTTTCATTGCATAACAAGACCTATATTTGTAACAGGTGAGGTGTTTACACACTTAACCTTAACAAAACAAGACTATATTTTTAGAGTTTTGTAAATATTTGTTTTAAAAATTCCTCTTAAGCCACCTTAAATAAGGCAGGCAATCTTTTCTTGGTCACTAATTTTTTGTCTGTGGACTGAGGGGATAGAGAGTTTCTATCTTTTTGGCTGAATAATAAACAGAAAATAGGATCATATACTGAAATTTTGACTGAGAGATCCCTGAAGCAGGAACACTGTAATGTGCTTTTCCATAGCCTCACTTCACTCACTGCAAGCTGCTCAGTCGCTTGTTGTATGTAAGTAAATAAATAAACTTCAATCACACTGTGTTTAGGTAATTTCTGATGTGGAGGATGTGTTCACATTTAAGACAAAAAGCAGTTGATTCAAGTCACTATTAATGAATTCCTTTTCTGATTATTCTTAATACCTTGAATTAGCATAACAAAGTCAGACTCTTTAGGAGATCACTACTTGAAGCAGTTAATTTTTCAATTGAGCTTTTGAGAAGCTGGGATTTATAGTAATAGATAAAGTTCTTACAATTTCATTGAAGAAAGGTTCCCAAGAAGCATTCCCTGCTGTGTCAATTGGCATTGTGGTCATCAAGTCTGAGCCTCACTGCCAGGCTGTTTAAAAAAGTGTTGCTTTTTGTAATAATAGAAGAATGTTAAATGATGTGTATAAGATGCTAAAATTTCTATTAAACAGAGAAAACATATTTCTTTGTCAACATAAGGGAAAAAAACGTTACTTTTGTTTTTTGTGGGAGAGTTGTGCTGTCCTGGTTCTTCCATAAAATTGTAATGTGATCTGAAATAGCTCCTAATGTCTTTTGTTGTGAGGCAGTAAAATGGGAATGATCAGCAAAATACTCTTTATTAATGATAGCATTATGTGCACAAAAACTTGTAAAGGCTTAGCTAAAATGCACTTAGACTCTCTAAGCATTAATTTGGGGTGCTGAAAATTTTTATTGCTCTAGGAGTTTACTTTGAATCTTCTAAATGTACGTGTTTCTGCCCTTGTCATTGTAATAATGCTGAAGAAGGCTCTCTGGGTTGTAAGCAGCAGAAGAAAGTGGGTAGAGATTTTATTGGCAGAAACTTTAGTTCAGTCCTAAGAGTTGTCATCTCCCTCGCTGTGGCTGCACAGAATCCCAAGATCCTTTGCTCGCATTAACCTCAACACCAGTCTGTCTATGAGGAGGAGAAAATGGGATGAGTGTTTGTGTATACACACACATGTACAGCAGGATTGAGCAATTCAAGTCAGTCCCCTGAAAGGAAATTTTAAGATTGATGAAATCACAGACTTTCTAATTGGTTTCATGTTAATTGTTCCATGCTAAGAATGGTGCAACCATATGTTAACGGTTGCTTTCTAATGTCCCTCCATTGAACCCGCGGTTGCCCTCTCTAATCGCCTAATCTTTTTGCAAAGGAGAGCAGAAGGGCCTCTCTACAAAGCAATCTTGACTGCTTTATTTGACTCATTGGGGTGAGAGGGAAAAGGGAGGGGGCTGTGCAACGCATATCATGCTGCAAATACAATTCAACATGTGCAATGAAGTGACAGCTGAATTCTTCAGGCCTTTATGTCAAAGAATCTGTGCCGGACTGAGGTGTATAAGCAAAGACGTCTCGTGCTGTTATCTGACTAGTGTTCTCTAAGAGCAGTAGTCTGACTGAGGAGGGGGCAGAAATCAGCTCAACTCTCTGGAAAATAGAAGAACACTGGCACTGACTTTCCTCAGCAACAACCTTGCATAAAGCTCAGCTCTTTACCGTAGGACTGAACTAGTTCTGACCTCTCTCTGCTGTTGCAGGCACTCACAGCTGCTCTCTGGTGGAATGAAAAATATCTGATTTCCATACAGAAGTGCATCATCTAAGATTTTGAACTTCTGTCTGTTCAGCCAGAAATAACAGAAGCATTTTTCTGATTGTCCTCTGGATGTGTTAAGGGGCTCAGATAAGATTATGCTTGAAAATTTGGATCTGGATCCAAGTCTTTGACCGATTCTACCCCATAATATGAAGGTATTGAAACAAGTAACTTCCTCAGAAAAAAATTACACTCATGGTATTTTGGGATGCTGGATTTGGTGACACCTGATAGAGTAAGGTATGACTGTGTTGCACAATGCATGTTGTGCTGTATATTTTCATAAGGAATCTGATATTCTTAATGCAAGCAGAAAGTTTCAGGTTAGACTCATGTTGTTTCTTTTCCCAATGTACTAACCTTCACGACAATTTCTATAAGCTCTCCATGTTGTAGGACCTCAGACTCGCAGTGAAATCCCCTTTATCCACAGGTACATATCCTGGTATATTAAAACTAGGGCTGGATAAAGACGACGCGGGGATTCCTAACTCCATAAGCTGAATTGGTGTGAAACAAATAAGCCTGTATAGAACGTAGATTCTCAAATATTTGGGCATTCAGGAACATGGCCAGTGCAGTGCTGGGGCTCGAGGGACGAGAGGCATGAGGGGAGAGTGACCATGGAAAACAGAGCTAAGGATTCGGGGTTGGATTTTTCTAGGAGCCTGTGGAAATAAAGGCATCCTCTCTTCTATAGTCTGTCACAATTATCTAGTAAAAGCTTGCATTTCTTGCTATGGATCTCTCTCTATTTGCTGTAGCAAACTGGATCTGATTTCTTGATCTATCTTTGCGTAATCAGCTACTTTGATCCCAAAAGGTGATTACAATAACTAAATTAAATAGTGTGCAGTGGTGTATCATCCCATCAGATGGCATAGATGAGTTCTACAGTTTCCTTGGAGTCACCCAAATCAACTATTCATAGCTGGGTTTAATGTAAGAATTGCTAGGAGGTTCCGTTTTCCTTTGGTCATAAGATATTCTGTAGGTTTGGTTTGGGATTTTTTTATTCCTGAAACATTTGTGCTGTTTTCGGTACTTCAGAGACAGACTCCAAACGAAGCAGCCATTCCTAACCTATGCAGACAAAGGGAGTGGTTCCCTTAGCAACAGGAACCATGTGGAGGTTCTCAGAGAGCTCTCTTTTCCCCCTACTCGTGTTTTCTTTTAACTCAACATTTTGCACAGCATCTTGCATGGAGACTCCGACAGCTGGGCTGGAGGCAAACGGTTCTTCCACCTCTAGCTACCCAGTGCTTGGAAGGCAATTGTTCTACGCTCATCAGACAGAAAAAATGATAATAATGGGTAAGTGAACTGGCACACAATCAGAGTTCACGCTGAGGAGGGGGAAAGTTTACTGGCTGGCAACCAGAAGTGTCCAGCACTTCCCACTAGGCATGTATGTTTGAAACAGGGGTACTAATGTGATGCTTACCTTGTTTACTGGTAGGATTGTATGTCTGCATGTAGCATTTTAGGGTTTGGATTAGCACAACTGGGTTCTAGTCTTCAGTATGGTACTGTCTTCCCTTGTAGCCCTGAACATTTCACCTCACCTCTCTTTTCCTTCCCCATCCACTAAATCGAGATGTTATGCCATGAGGATCTTGGATGGACTTTAAAGTACTGTAGAAATATACCATATTGCTTGTCAAAATTATATTTTCTTTTGAAGTTAATGATAAGGTGTGCAGAATTTGAAGTATTACTCTTTTATTGAAGATTTAACTCAATTTCCTGTAGACAGATCTAGTTGCTTTTCTTCATGGTACAGAAGGGGAGATATGTGCATGTACTGTCTGTACATCTATGTGCATGTGCATAAAAAATTGTGTTATCTGGTGTATAAATAACAGAAGAGCAGATTATTTCCCTCAAACTAGCTATAGCATTGGTAAAATAGTAGCTGTGTTTCAGTGAAATCCAGCATACTACAAAATAATGGAATTTAATTTTGTATGTATTGAAGTAAACACTTGTTCTGCTGTCCCTAAAGTGTTATATATTACCAGAGCTCTTAACAGTCTCAGTTGGAAAAGCCTAATGCTCCCTAAGTTTGCAGTCATTTTACCTGAAAAGAGACATGGGAATTAATGCAATTTTAAGCCTGTTATCTTGGGGGGGACTTGCATAAGGGAGAAATTTGTCTCTCAGTTCTTCCCAATTTAATATACAAAGTTCCTCTGGTCAAAATTTTTCATCACATTTGAATTCAGGCATTCGAGGTCATATTTTGACAAATAGTGCTGCATACTGGATGCGGGCTTTCTTTTATTCCACACTTAGAGACGAGTCTCATAATGTCGCAGTGAATGTATTTACCACTCCAGGCAACTTAGATGTCCTTATTTCAGATGTGATTGCTGCAGGAAAAAATAGTCACTGGTAACTACATGTGCAGAGCAGCTGCAGAAGCATCATGTGCCAGCTATCCAGAGTCATGTCACTAATGTGCTGCTATCACTCTTCCTAATAGGAAGAGTATTAGGAAGAAGCAATGCTTGTGCAATGCCAACCTTCTGCATCTCCCTTGCGATGTGCCCATACAGCACCCCAGCACCACTCAGCTTCTCTGAGATAATCACAGGTTCAAATAGTCATAATACTCCCTTTTGTGTGGTAATTGACAATTTGTCTCTTAACTCCAATTTAAATTAAGAAAAAAAAATGCCATGTTTGCATCTCTATGAGTAATGCTAGGTTTTGTGCCTGAATAAAGACAAAGGCGATAAACTAATGTCACTGAAATGAATTGTTCCCCTCTTCTCTCTGTGCTTATATTTCCCTCCTTTCATGCTCTACTTCAAACGGAGCTACTGCATGAATCAGTGATACTAGCTAGTAGGCAGTGTTTGAGTTCCAGATTGTGATTTGGTATGTATATTTTGTAATATGTGAAGAAAATCCTGCTTGTAGGGATTTTTGGTTTTTTAGCAAAGATTTGCAGGTTGATCTTCTCGATTACTTCCCCTGTCCCTGTTTGCTGTCTAGTTCTGTGGTTTTCCCTTCTTTGACATTTACACTTTCTTTTGGGGCAGAGTTTATTTTTATTCAAATGAACTAAAATGTCAGTCCTTTTGCCAGGCCTGCTGTTGGAGATTTTGTATGAATAAGCCACTGAGAGCACTTTGAATTACTTCAGATTTAATACTTTTGTACTATTGCTAGCGGTTCTTATACTGTGCCTTTCAGCCAAGCATTTGAAGCGCACTGCAAACGTAAATGAAGCTTCCCCAGAAGTCTGTAGACAAGGAAATAACACTAAGGGATCAGTTCATCCAGAATCTAAGTAAATAACAAGAATTATAATAGTCTACAGGAGTGCTACATATAATAGAAAAGATCTGCTGTAGTGGATTAGATTGACACCAACACCTATTTCACTTTCTTAATGCTTTACATATAGGACACATATATAGGCTGAGCTGAAGTGGAAGAAAAAGGAGGTGTTAGTCTTAAAGATTAAACAAATCAATGATGATTGACCTATAGGAAGAGTTATGGGAAGCTTATTCATGTGGCTGGCAGCCAAGAAGCTGGAGAACGTTCATGCTTTTAGTAAGAAGTATAATCTCACACAGATCAAATTTCTGAATCTTACCATTTCTATATACTATATGATTTTTCAACAAGTAAAAGGCAAGCCTTATATTTTGAGTAATTTTCTCAGTTTGATTTATTAATGAAAGTATCACCAGGTATAACTCCTCCAAGATAACCCTGACTGAAAAGCAAATCCAATATTAGTTTGTGCGTGGATTATGGCTTTTTATATTGTAGCCCTGGAAAAAGGTCTGTGATAGTCTGGTGTGCTGCTAACCTTAGCGACTTGTTATCACTCCCATTGCTAAAGACATTACTGGTGCATGCAGGTGGACAGTGGGGCATCCTCTTCTGTAAAGACTTTTCAGCATCTTTTGTGTGAAGAGCCAGACCAGTTAGGAATTGTAAATGTCTCCTCCACAGCTGTTCCAAATCCTGGAACTGTCTGGCATTTTCAGAGAGCCTTAAAGTATTTAAGAAGCCAGGACTAGTGACCATGTACAGTCTGTAGCTGTCATTCAGCAAAGTAGCTAGAGTCTGTATCCTTGTGTCACTTAAGTCCTGACTCTGTATGTCTACACGAGCAAACTTTGTAATGAAGCTGAAGGGATGCACATAGGTCAAATGCCAATTAATCCATGGGACTAACAGCCCAGCTACTTACTTATATTGACAGTCACCCTGAAAGTAGAGGAAGTCCCCAAATCTCTCATTGCCCCAACATCCTACTTAGTCATGTTGTACCTCTGAGCCAAATACAATTCTTACTGTAGCATGTGCTAGTGTGCCCCTTCTGATATAGGTAACAGCAGTAAAAACACTGCAGCAAAGGATTTAGCTCATTCCAGGTTGATAAGACAAACTCTCCAAGGGCCCATAACAGCACTCCAGTTTCTAAGGTGTACTAAATCTAATACCTTCATGTCTTCAATGCTAGCATCATCCGTGCTAGCTCGTTTATGACAAAATTTGCTAAAATCACATTATATTAGCTGTATGTGTAGGCATACTTGAAGTGCTATAAAGTGTGACGAATAAATAACCGGAAAGTGTTAAAGCCCAAAGATTTATTTCACAGAAAAGACATATTCCCCAGCAGTTAAGATGTAAAGATAACAATGTGATGTGCTTAAAATTTAATGGAAATGAGTTTTAAGGGCTTTAGCCCTTCTAAAGGGCAAATGTAGGTGGGAGATCTGAAAGAGATCAGTAAGTTGTCTCAAAGCCTTGTCTCGAAGCCCTTTCTAATTCACAGATACACATATGAGAAGACTTAGGTTAATCTTTCTTCTCTCAATAGAGTTTTAATGGGCAGTCCTATGGAGGACCAGTATACTTCTTTATGTCTTCTTTTTTAATCACCTGCCTCTGTTAATTCTTTAGTCATGGCATTTGTGGAGCTGTTTTCTCCTTTTCCTGTGACAAGTTGATTTTACTACTGTGTCAGTTTTTGTTTGCAGTTGTTTCCTTTTCGTATTTCCTTTCTCTTATTCTTCCACTCAGTGGACAAAAAGGAGTATTTTCTTTATTTTCCCTTCTCTCCCAACTCTTTGAGCACTATTATGAAAGGGCACATAAATGTGTGTTTGTAGAGTCTGCTACACAGAAGCTTTTCTGAATTTTAATAGAGGTATTGATGGGATCATCCTTCAGACACTGGTCTATTGCCTGGGACAGTTGTAGGAAAAACTAAGCGTGAGGGTCTTTGAAATAAACAATAACCATGGTTTATCATTTCGTTTCTCTGTCTCTAGAAACTTCTCTTGATCAAAAAAAGGTAAACCCAAGACCTAAAAAAAGTACTTCACTGATTTTGTAGTCTGCTTTTGTGTCATCTTCAAGCCTGTGTGAAGGATCATCTCATTTGTGTGCTTCAGATTAGGTTTGTTCTGTAGTAATAAACCTTGAGTGTTTGGAGTGCATTTTGGAGGAAGGTCTGGAAGTTCAGTGTGAGCTTAAAGCTGATGTCTAAACTTGCCTTCCCCAGAACCATATCAGAAATGCAAGTACAGTGGCTCCGAGTTCAGGGTTAATTTCCTGTCTTAAGGCACACAGTGAGCTGAAAAAGATAGAAATCTGCAGAGGGGTGCTAAAACACCCTTTTCTAAATATTTTAAGGCTAATGTCTCCTTTTCCTTTTGCATCCTGACAATGTTGAAATTAATGATCATTGGATTTAAATTTCACATGGAGTCAAGCTGAGAAGATGTACCTGAATCCAAGTTTCTTCTAAATACAAAGTTGCTGCAGCTTTTGTTCAGAGCTAATCCTTGTGTGAATCATCTAGCAACGCTCAGCATGCCTGCTCTCCTGAAGATGGTCCTTTGAGGTCAGCAATTGTCTCAAGCAAATATTTGCCACTTCATAAATCTCTGCTTGTATAGGCTGGACTCTATAGCCTTCTTTGGGTAGCACAAGATTATACAATAGCTATCATGCATCACCAGGGGAGTAACAAATTCTTTTGGAAAAGGAGAGTAGATACTCAGACTGAAACACAATGTTTTTTGTAGCCAAATTAAGTTTTGGAGCAGTCAGATTGTCACTTGAAATATATAGGTCCAACATTATAATGACTGAAATAGCATGTTGTGGAAGTTGACATATGCAGTCAGTGCACTTTTGAAAAGCAAAGGAAAAAGTTTGAAATATTTCACTGAATGTATGATTATAGTGCTTGGGGAAGTTTCTGTAATAGTATTTTAAATTATGACTGTATTTCAGAAATTGTTATAATGAAGTGTATCAAATTTGTTGAGAAGTTAATGTTGGGTTAGAATTGCCATTTAGCTTTGTACCTTTTGAAAAGTATATATATCACTAGGCATTTTATATATGGAAAATGTGATCTATGGTCATTGCAAAAGGATATGGGAAAGAACTGGCCGTTTTTATTGAATTCTGTCTGGTGTGACAATTCTTTTTTGGCTCACAAGTGAAGGTAATCATTCAGTTTTTATTTAATATATAGCCAGAAAGTTATTCTTTAAAAATAATCAACATAACATTTCACTTTGAGTTGGAATTTAAACCAGATGATGGCTGTCAGGGGCTTTTGAAAACTAAATGGGCCGATATATTATAATATACCCCACATCTAATTAGTTAATGTTGATTAGCTTAGAAGTGACTTCCATTGTATAATTCTTTCAGTATAATGTGAATGCTTTTGGTGTGGTACTGTGTGTAAAGAAACTCCATGCCATCATTGTGCAGCTGAATGTCGGTTGTCTGTTTAGGGGGTTCTTCAGATTTCTACCACGTTACAAGGCTCAGACCGATGCTGCATAAACTTGAACATTGTGGTCAATTTGGGGTTAAAACCAGATGTCATTATAGTTAAATGTTTATTGTTTTCCAGGATACTCTTATATAAGGTATATTTTGTATCTGTGTCTATTTTGAGCATTTAGGACAGAAATTGCATAGTCTGAGTGTTGACATGGGTAAGGACAGAGCCTCAGCTCTGACATGTTTCAGAATTCGGAGCAGGTTTGACAGGAACTCATCTGGGCAGGTTTTGAGTATCTCCAGAGATGGAGATTCCACAACCTCAATGGGCAGCCTGTTCCAGCACTCAGTCACCCTCAAAGTGAACATTCGGACAGAATTTACTGTGTTCCAGTTCATGCCCGTTGGCTCTTATCCTCTCACTGGGTACCACCGAAAAGAGTCTGGACCCGTCCTCTTGACACCCACCCTTTAGATACTTGTAAGCATTGATGAGATCCACTGTCAGTCTTCTTTTCTCCAGGCCAAATGGACCCAGATCTCTCAACCTTTCTTCATCAAAGAGGTTCAACAGCCCCTTGATCATCTTTGCTGGACTCGTACCAGCAGCTCCTTGGCTTTCTTGAACTAGGGAGGCCAGAACTAGGTGCAGTAGTACAGATGTGGCCTCCTCAGGGCAGAGTAGAGTGGGAGGATAACCTCCCTTGACCTGCTGGCCACGCTCTTTTTCATACACTCCAGGACACCATTGGCCTTCTTGGCAACAGGGGTGTATTGCTGGGTCATGGGCAACTTGTCCGCCAGAACTCCCAGGTCCCTCTCTGCAGAGCTGCTTTCCACCAGGTCAGCCCCTAAGGATTTGTGGTGAGGCATGTGTTTTTACACCGTGTCATACTACAGGCATGATATTTTGGGCATTTTAAAAACTCTATAAGATGAAAGAAAGATGACGTTTCTGAGCAATGTAGAAGAAAAACAGGGTGGAGGGGAAGATTGGGTTGAGGAGTTGAAATTTCTTTCGTCACTGCTTGTCTGTGGTTTGGTTATAACCATAGCTCCAGACGCCTCCTATCCTATCTCCTTGTTGTCCCTATTGAACAACAGTAATTCTTTTCTACTTTCTACTTGAGAGAACAACACAGAATGTCCAAAGCATTTCTCCGAGTGAGATCTGCTGTTGTGTTTGTATGGCATCTATTTAAACCCACAGTATACAACAGTAAAACTGTGCAAGTGGTACTGTTTGCACTGAGCATTGTCAGTACTCACAGCCTGATTGGAGTGCCAGTTAGCATTACATTTAGATTCATCATTCAAGAAACAGTTTGAGGAAGAGGAGGCTGAGGGGAGACCTCATCGCTCTCTACAACTGCTTGAAAGGGCATTGGAGAGAGGTTAGTGCTGGTCTCTTCTCACGGGCAATGAGCGACAGGACAAGAGGGAATGGCTGCAAGCTGCAGCAGGGTAGGGTTAGGCTTGACATTAGGAAAAAGTTTTTCACAGAAACAGTGGTCAGTCAGTGGAATCAGCTGCCCAGGGAGGTGGTGGAGTCGCCATCCCTGACTGTGTTTAAGAGTAGATTAGATGTGGTGTTGAGGGATCTGGTGTAGGGGAGACCTTGTAGAGTAGGGCTGACGGTTGGACTTGATGATCCCAGGGGTCTCTTCCAACCTATATGATTCTATGAAAAAAGGAATTGGGATAGAGAGAAGAGAGCAGCTGTAGGAGGGTGGTAACAGGAAAAGGAAAAATATTTTAGGCTATTACCTCCTAGCCTACCTGGCTACCAGGTCACAGGGTGCAGTGTGCCTTTGCAGGCAGAGGTGGCTGAATACATGGCTTTGTACAATCTTCATATCTTGTAGCTAACCATTATTTATAGATATTAATTACTTCTCTGTCTCTGCTGTTTTGTTATGCACATCTGTCAAGGTTTCTGGCACAGTTTTTGTAAGGATGGGATGGAACTAGATGATCTTTAAGGTCCCTTCCAAACTAAACTATACTATGGTTAGTAGTGAATTTTAAAATTATTTAAAAACTGACTCACCCACAGGAATCCGTAGAGAGAAGAAAAGTGATAATAATGCACTGCTTCAGTGTATGTTGAGAAAAGGTGCAGTCATTGCTGCATGCGATTTTGTTCCCTTTGAAAACTTAATACTGAGCTTAATATTGCTATTGAAAAAGGTGATGTTTTAGACTTCAGATTTACATTGTTGACATAAAGTGTGTTTAGTTGTAAACCCAGCAAAGTCTTTGTAAATTGTATGTCTCAGACCTTACTCTTGCAAACACCTACTCACGGGTCTTACCTCATCAGAATCAGCTATTTATACACATAAGTGTGCTGATTGGGCTTTCTTGTTTTAAATCAATGAGTTAAGAAAAGTCTGCTGCTTTCGGGACACTGAATGATTTATGCATGTTAGCAATAAAACATGTAATGTGCCATAGTTCTTTCAAAGTTCCCAGCCAACTTTATGGGGACTTTTATCCTATTTGCCTTACAGGACCAGGTTTCAACAGTGTTAGACTTCCTAACAAGTGGCTAGATTGTTTATTTCATGTTAGTTAGGCCACTACATTTTTTAAAGAGGGCTTTTAGATTTATCTTGGGATTTCAAATTAATATTATAGTGGGATTTTGTTGGGACAGAAAGTGAATATACTCCAAAAGCCTCTGAAATGAATGGAAGTTCTTAGCTGAATTCAATGGGCTTTGAATTCAACTGTTAAGTGATGTCTTGGAGAATTAATTAGCTGATTTAAATAGATACCTAAATTATGAACCTTGTAACATTTTTTGCTGTCTTGCTAAAAACCACAGGGTCTTTAGGATCAGAATCCTGAAATATCCAGTACCCAGTACAGTTGCTGAAATCATAGCTTATAGTTCATTGTACTATTCTTTTTTGTTGTTGTTGTTCTTAAAGAAAAGATTGAACTCATAGGTAAATCCCAAGATATCCCAATGGTCAGACACCAGAACGGGACTCAGCAGGGTCAGCTGCTGATCAAGTCTCTATCACTGTGTAACTAACCCATACACAACTATCGTCTCTTCACCTTGCTGTTTCCTCTGTCTTATTTATTTATGCTGAAAGCTTGAAAAGGAAAGTATTCTTTCTTCCTAAGTGTTTGTCAAGTACATAGTCTCAGTTTCAGGAAGCACCTCATCATGTGATAGTAATAAAAATAAACAATTAAGTCGAGAATAATTGCTCTAATTAGATGTTTTAGATCTGACCAGCTGCAGATTATGGTAGAAATGTGTCGTGCTGGCTGCTGTACTGGGTACAGAATAACTGGATTGTGTCCTCAATCCTGCCAGCAATCTTCTTTTCAGAGTTACTAATCTGTGTTCGCCCTAAGAAATGAAGAGTAACACCAGTATGACAACAAGCACAACAAAAATGCACGCCGTGTTTCCAAGTATTACTGAATTGTTTTATTTTGAAAAAGTTACATTATCCTCTACTGTATATTCCTTCCCCAAGCCAACATCTGTAGCATAAGGCAGTTCCACAGATCGTAACTCAGCCTTTGCTCTCAACACATTCTCTCATTTTTTCATCAGACTTCCATTGTGCAATACTAAGAGTAATTTTCTTAAGAGCAGACCTTTTCTTCTTTCTGGCAGTTCTGGTTTCTGTTCATAGTTCTCTTGTTTTGTAGAGTTGAAAAAAAATACTTATTAACAGTTGGTCATGTGAAAAGTTCCAGTTCATAGCAGGTGGAAGTTTTTAGCTTTACTAAATTTGTGTTGTCAGTTTTTACTAGGTGAGTGCTACAACACAAAATGTGCACCGTGGTTGGTAAGTATGGAAGGCTGGAGAGAGAGACACCTTGGTTTTGTGCAAAGATTTCCTGGAAACTTCTGCCCTGCTTCTCTTTCTGGTGTGAGTGATTCAGGGAAACTCCTGCAGGCTAAAAAAAACCTAGACTCAGAGTTAGAAGTGTAGAGTAAATCAGATAAATTATTCTCTTTCCACAATGAAACATGAACATTTTTTACATGACTCTACAGGTGAAATTCATCTTTAATAGTTTCCCGTTCTTTGGTTAAATGTGAAACAGCTTTTGAAACTTCTTACTTAGAGTGTCTTACTATGGCCACTAAGAACGGCTTCTACCGTATGTGTGACAATGGGCTCTATGTGAGAGAGAACAATGAGTGTTGAGAGGTCAGGTGAGATTTAGTAAAAGAAGAGCTCGTTCTTCTGAACAAAAAGTATTTTAAAACAGTGGCTTTTAGAAATCTGTACTTATTGGCAGTCACTTCATTTTTTGATTTAAAGGTTGGACTCTGAGATTTGTACAAGAAGAGCTGGATTATTAACATGCAAAACCAGGCACCAGCAGACACATAATATACATGTCTCTCGATATTTTGGAAATGTCACCAAAAATAGTTAATAGCTAATAGAAATGTGGCTGCAAAGGAATCTTGGGTGTCAGATTATGTCTATTAGCACATGCAAAATCTCTGTGTGATCACTTGGAACACTCAGTAAGTACAAGACTTTATTCCACTTTCTAAAGATTTGGGGTATGGTGAGTGGATTAACACAGGGAATTACTCAATGTAATTAGTATGCTGTAATTTTATGTTCCAGTGTAATTTGCAGTCATTTCCTGGGTAGACAAATGCAACAGAAAACAAAAAGGAAATAAATGAATAGACAGAAGCAGAGCAAACCCCAGCTTGTAATCCAGACTGCAAAAGTGGAAAAAAACCTCAATTTCCATCTGGCTGAATATAAAGGAGACACAGTCCATAAAAGGGGATACTGCGATCTCCTACAAGTTCAGACGAGGATAGCTGTGCATCCTTGGAAAAGCCATGACCAAACTTGTATGGGTAGAAATACAAAAATAACAACTTTATGGGTTTGTTTTCAAATTCTGTAAGACAAGCAGTGGTGGCAGACAGACCACTCCAGTTTGCCTCTGTCTATTCTGTATAGAAGGTTTAAAAATGAAATTTGATTTTTTCCTAGTTTCCCCTAGTCTGCTTGATAGTGCATAAGGAGGGCTTTTATGTAGGATATTTGATCAGACATGTTAGGAAGAAGAAGGAAATATGGATTATTCGCTAACCACTATGAAAATTAATTGCAACCCCTGTGTATGGCAAAGGTGGAGGAGATATTTTCACATAATTCTCTCTTGATGTATTGAGGCTTTTGTCCCTTAGCAAAGAGCCTCGTGTATAGGAGTGGGACTAAAGGCCTCACAGCCATCTTTTCTGCCTCAGGTAAATGCATGCATTGTACCTAGAAATACGAAGATAAAAAATTGCTCACATAAGCCAGAAGCCTGAGCCTGTCTTCATTTTAACTGTTACAACCTGTCCTTTTCATAAACAGTGTTATATTTCCCTTTGAAAATTTATTTTTAATTTGATTTTGAAATTTAATGATCAAATACAGCGATCTGAAACCTTTAATGGGAACTTCGACAACTGAATCTCATAGGCTCCTTTGTAAAATCTTGCCTTTTGAACATCAGGGAAATATACAGGTCATTTCCTGCTCTGACTTTTGGCACTGGGACACTAGTATATTTTTGCAAAGTGAGATGCCTCTCTCCAAATTTGAGCACCTAGTAACATCCATCTTCAGGGAGCCTTGCAGGCTGGCAGGAAACACACAGTCTCACAAGTGTGTCCCGGTCACAGACATGGCAGGTTTGTCAGTGCCTGCTGCACAGGTTTATGTGGATTCATCACCTCCAGTGAACAGAGCAAAAGAGGTTTTATATTACAAGACAAAAGTTGTTCTAGCAAAGGAAAAAGGACTGCTTTTCATTCCAAAATTGGAAACATCAAGACAGTTGAAATAACAAAATAGACTTTGTTACCAGAGTTGGTACCAGTCCTCGGAGTGAAGGAAAGACAAAGAGATCTTTCCGCCCCTCTTGCCCAGTTAGGCAAGACAGATCAACCCACATCTACTTCTTATCCTGTTGTCTAAAACACTTCTATAGGGAAATGTCATTAACTGGAGCAGGGAAACAGGCAGTTCATAGATGGGTTCGGTATCATCAGGTTACACTAATCCATGACTCAAAAAGGCTACCCCACTATTACTACTAATAATAGCTTCTACACAGAGTGTCAACCAGATCCTCCCTGTAAGACATGCCAAGCTCCGTCTCCTTGGAAATCTCTTTGCAGCACGTCTTGTCGAAGAGGGGAAGCTGACTTGGAGTTAACTCTGTTCACCAGGAACGGGGTTCTGCCCCTTCTTACGTCATGCGACAAACTCACACAGAAGTAAAAATAAGTCCGATTTTCATTCCTAGTTTCTTCCAGACCAGTTCTTTTGTACAAATGAATGTTGTAGTTCTTTTTCCAAGCATGATGTGGCTTGGTGGGATGGAGAATGGTATCTTTTCATTTACATGGAAATTGCCAAGAAAAAGACTAAACAAAAAATCTATTTTCTTAATTTAGAAGTCACCCCAGGAGGCTGATTTCTCAAGAGCGTAAACCTCTGCCACATCATTTTATTTTGTGCTTTTTGCAACTGATTAGAGAAGATAATGCTAGAGAACTTTAAAGAAAAAAATGAGAAAAACACAAAGCCATGAACTGGAATATGAGTGAAAGCTTGACTGTCATCTGTAAATAATCTGTTTGATGGGAGAGTTTTCCTACTGGCCTTTTCTCTTCCAGGCTGAAAACTAACTCAATGTAGTTCTTTTTCCCAGTTTTCTCCCTTGAAAAGTTAAGCTCTGAATCTGGCTACTACCACAAAAACAATTAAAAATAACATCCCTTATGTTGCATTTAAAGCTGTTCCCCTTTCACATATCAACTGACAAAGATATTTCAGCCCATGCCTAAAAATAATCAAATTAATTAGCTGCGCTGGAATTTCTGCATGAATTTCAACTCGTAAAAAAGGTCTCATGCTTTCAAATACCTTTTTTAACTGCATCTATAATCTTCAACCATTATCAAGAAGTCTGCATTTTATAAACTGTATTTAAGGATGAAAAGCTACTTCTAAATTTGTTTTGAATTGACCTTCACTACAGAAGGTATTTGCTTAGGTGGCAAAATGAGGGCCCAGGCTTACCTCAGTGGAGGTAGGTGGCATCCAAATTTAACCAGGCTCAGTTATTCTGAGATGTTTTCCTTGTTGGTTTGACAATAGAGGAAACCTTTACTCCTGGTGTATATACCTAAAAGGAAGGCAGGGTGACTGTCTCTGCCTCACAGTGCCTTCCAGCAGAGCTAACAGCAGGGCATTTTGAGTATTTGTTGCACTTTAAACTTTTATGTCATTGACAGAAAGACTGTATCTGTTTAAATTTAAGTGCATAGTTTAATATTTTACTGCACAGGAGGAAAAAAGTCTTTCTGTACTGATTGAATGAATGTTAGAAAAGCGACTGATGTAACAGGAAATTCTAATGTGCCACAAACGGCTGTAGTGGTGCTCAGCTACTTGATCTTCAAAAGAAATCAGGTTCTGGGCCAAATTTTGTCAAAGTTTTGCAGCCTAGATTTTCAGTTTGCAAATGGTAGGAATCTCTTGCTCTGAAATTTCTAGCTTCTTTTTCAGGCTGTCAAAGCTCAGAAGTTCAGACAGACATTTGGCTGAGAACCCAAACCCTAAAATTTTCACCAAGCTGGAAAATTAGTTGAGTTTTACATGTCACTGTCTGTAACACTGATACTGATATTTACAGCAGAAAATATTCCTTTGCTAGCTATAATTGTAAAGCTTTTAAAATAAGGTTCTGTGAATTAAATACTCTGACATCTGTGAACTTCTGCCAGTTTCTAAATGCAAAATTGTTGGTTGTCTGGAAATAATGTGAGTGTCTTGATAAACCACTTCAGATCTCAGAAATTTCCAGCTTCCTAATTGTGATCAGTAAAGGATTCTTCAACAGTCAGAATAACTCCCTTTAGATATATATATGCTTTCTTTACACACCAGTTGTTGACATCAGTGGATTCTGTACGTGAAGCAGTACAAATATACAGTGGGGGAATGTTCTGAACAGCAAGAACAATTTTTCAGTGACTGAGCATTCCTATAGAGTAGTGAAGAATTTGCATAGTTAGAGATGTTGTAGAAGATGAAATCTAAAGGCACCGTTACCTGCAGGAATGAAATCCATCTTGTCAGCTAGTTGGAAGACTCATGAGAAGGAATTTCCTGTTGTGGGAAATTTCATCTCTCCTTCCTCCGCCCCCATTACGTCTCTGCTGTGCCTGCTTCTTCAGCTCCATCCGAATATGTTTTCACTACGGCACATTTAGTTATCAATCAACGGGAATCTCAGCTGCTGTTGTGCTTGCTGGACAAACTGTTCTTTCTTTACACTAACAAGGAATGCCTGAAACAGCCAGACACACAGCACTGATTGATGCAGCTACGGTTTATACACCTAGATTCAGACAGTCTGCAACTGCCAGAATTAGTGGCTTATTATTAGGAAAATACTTCTGCTAGACTTATAATTTAAAACCATTTATATGTCTCAGGCGTAATCACTGAAGTTAAAGTTTTAGCTTGGGGCTTGATGGTATGAATTAGACACGTCTGCCTGTCTCAGGTGCATTTCTCTTAATGTTTTGGCTATATGTTTTGTTTTAAGGTTTTTCTGTATTTCTAGGATGTGATATCTGGGATAATCAAAATTGATGCACAGCTTTCTACAGATTACAGTATGTCCTCTACTTACATTGCTGAGCAGAGGAGAAAACTGTCTGCCTTCCACTGAGACAAGCCTAGTCCAAGCAGGGTGTGCATCTCCTGCAGAAAACAGCTTCCACTTTTCAGTTCTTGTAGATAGCAATGTTCTGGTGTTAACTTCAGGGAGGGGGGAATAATTCAAAAGTGAAATGCAAACTTCCCCCACTCCATAAGCGACAAAGGCGGGGAAGAGAAGGACATAGCAACCAGCATCCGAGATGGGGGCTGTTTCTTGCTCGTCGCATCAGTGCAAAGCACATTCAGAGCCTCTTGCAATGAGCGTGGTGCTAAAGGGCTGAGAGTAAAAATGACCAAACTTTGAATCAGCTAGAATTCTTTAAGCATATTAACAGTCTGATTTAGGGGAAATTACAAGAAAGGTGATGGAATCCCAAGAGTTTAGGTTTACGTAATGCTTGTTACACACCCAGAAAATGACCGTACATTTTCACTTACAATCTTGTCCTACCCAGTTAGCTCAAGACAGCGAGTGCCCAGTGCTCAGGGAGAACAGCACGAGGCACCCCCTCAAGGGAATCTGCTTGTGCTGTAGTGCTGACAAAAGCAACAACTGCTTTTTCTCCCAGACTTAGAATTCTAGACTTGTCTAGGTTGGAAGAGACCTTTCAGATCATCGAGTCCAACCGTAGTCCCAACACTGACAAAAGCGGTATCGCTGAATTTGATGACACACAGCAGAATTCTCTTCTTTGAAGAGAACATTTTGAGTGAGAGGAATAAGATGCCACACAAACAGGGCCTATGGGACAAACAGCTTGATTTTGCCACGCACATTCTTACTGCCTTTGTCTATGACTCTTAACCCCATGGTTAGCCTTTCTGGTTTATATATGAGAATTTAAATTTGTGACTGCCTTTCATCATGAAAATGAACCATGATTTAAGAGCTCCAGCAGCACAAAATGCAGACTACTGAGCTGTGGGAAACCTGTCCAAAGGCTGTATTAGTACTGAATGCTCAAAAGCAGTGTGTGGGCTGCCCAGTTAGGTGAAATCAGAAAACATGAGGAACTAAAAGAGGATTGTGGCTCTAACTGACATTCAAAGCATAAGGGTGTGTGTTGTGTAAGCAACAGTCTGCACTCAGAAAAAGCTATCAACCAGACCTGGATGTTGTCATCACTGAGTGTGCATTGTAATGTGCAGTTTGTAACACCAGGATGCCTGAGCCAGGACAGTCTCTTACATTTTGCTGAAGTGTAAATGGCTATGGCTCTGCCACCTGTGCAAATACAGTACTCTGTGTGTTACTGCATAACAAGGTAAGAGCAAAATTATCAATGCACTTAATGAAGCTTTTAACTGGTGGACTTCTGTTAACTAACAAAAATAACTTTTCTGGGAAGACTCCGCGTTTCAAAATATTTATGAAGGTTGATGCAAATACTTACTTATCTATCACCTGCTAGATATCTTTTTATCTCTAGTCTGTTGTAGCCTAGTTGATCTAGGCTTGAATCAGATTAAGCTTTTTGTGAATTGGTAGACTGAAAAGGGTGGTGTGTGTTGAACAGCGTTAGGCTTTAACAACTATCAGTGCTGTTATTTTAGCAGTCCTCTTTTTAAAGAGAATCTTTTCCATGGTCCACTATCCCATTCTCTAAGTCATCAGTTAAAAAGGAACACTATTACATTTTCCCTTTTGAACTAAATGTGTGCTATTCATCACCTTTCAAAGAGCGAGGAAGGACTTGGGGACTAGCTGGGTGGGGAGAATCCAGAGTCTTCTCTGTAACCTTGCAGACATGTGGGGCTGCATTCAGGGTTGCTGTGCCCTGAGGAGACACAATCTCAATCTGCCAGCTTGGTTGCAAAATGAGATTTGTTTTCCCTGCTTTTGCAAAGGGCATCTTTTTTCCCCCTGGGTCAGTCTCCTGGTAGCTGAGTTCAGTGTGTGGGTCTGCAGAGCACAACAGCGCTCTCCAGACACTGGGGTTTATGCCAGACCGTTGTTCCTTGGTTTCCTAGAGCACCAAGTCACTCTGGAAATATACATGGGGTGTTAAGCATATCTCTGTTCTCTTTCTATAAGAGCTGCTTCTGAAAAGGCTTTTTAACTTGGGTAGTGGCGGGAAAAACACAGTTAGTATTGATTTCACAGGTTATCTGAGGCAAAGTCTTGGTTTGCTTTCACTGGATAATTTGAGGCATTCGTTATAACCACGACTTTCAGACACCTCTTAGAAAAGGAAGACTTTTAGTGCCTTTTTTCCTTGCCTTTTTTTTTATGGTTATTTCAAATATAAGTCCTTTATATTTAGCCCTTCTTGGTGAATGTCAATACACGTGCTGTATGTAAATAAAACATAGCTTTCTTTTCTATTTATTTACATTTTCTTTGTTCCAGTAAAAAAATCATAATATAGTCAGTTACAAGTGTTTTTTGTTATATCTAGAGCTGAGTAGTTAATATACTTTTATACAAATTAGGGCTAAATTAATGATATGTTTGTACTAGGAACACTAGGACTGTTTGCACTCTCGTTGCACTAGGAAGTTCATGCAAGGACATATTTCTTATTTTTATTTAACATCCCAAATTTTATTGACTCAGACTCTTAAGGTTAATAGGCATATTTATAAATATACCCACATCAATCTATATTGTGGCTCTTGTGCTAGAGAGGAGTTGTTTGCACAGGAAGTTAATACAAATTAACTAAAGATATGATTTTAAAGTATATTAGTTAAAGTGCATTAAAGCTTGGTGTGAATGTTCTCATTCAGAAGTAAAGTGACTGTAGTTCACTTTAATGCACTTTAAATTCACACCTTTCAGCTAATTTAGCTTAACTTCCTGTGTGGACAAGCCTTAAGATTGTTCCCATGAAATGGCTGTGCTGAGCTTTATTTTCTGCTTCTCAAATACAAACATGTAGAATAGTCTTATGTTCTACAAAGACTATGTTTTAAAAAGAGATTTTGTTGTGAGTTTTCCAATCGTGACATTTGCTTGAATGGGGTATTAAGTGGTAAATTTTAGGATAAATTATAATTTCTAAATTCTTTTAATTAATTTCAGGTATAAGGTTAGTGAAAGACAGAACGTATTGATCCAAACAAAAAACTTAGACACTATGGGACACACATGAAACTACGACAACTCTTACTCAATGACTCTGGTTATTTTCACTTGGGAATCAATTGGAGCGGAATAAAGAGAGTTTGGACTATTTTTTCAGGATTTCTGAACTTTCAAAGCTCTGGAGAAAAGGTGCTATATGTTGGCAGATTGTCTCACCAGCACATACCTAGTCCCTTTGTGCTTTGAGGGTGTGGGGAGCCCTACACACATAGAGCTCTGCCCAGGAAGCCGGGTCACTAACATGGTGGTGCACAGACATTTTACACCTGAAAAAAGCCTGTTTTGTCTCACTATTTAGCAGTAATTTTGATATAGGTATTCCATCTTAAAAATGGATGTTTGAGGATTATTTATTAAAATGTCTTTGTATATTTTGGGCTACTTAAGGTATGTAAATTTATGTTATGACTCAGCATAGATTTTTCATTAGGTTTGTATCCTTTCATTCTCATGTTTGTTGTTGGATAATTAGAATCATAGAATGGTTAGAGTTGGAAGGGACCTGAAAGATCCAACCTTGATAGTATGGGCATGGACACAATCATTTTAAATTAAAGTTTACACATAATTGCTCTTGTCAGTTCCATTAAAAACTGTATATTTCAAGAAATGTAGCTCTTCTCACATAAATGTTTGGGTTACAAATTGTTTAACGTTATATGACATGTCAGGCTCTTAATAACGTTGCATAATTATAATATCAGGGATATAAGCAAGTCTGCCCTAACTGAAGCCTAACCCTTGTGATCTCAGTCGATCCAGTCTGCTCGTAGCAACATCACGTACCCTTCACAGAACTGGCGCTGCTGCAGTTCCCTGGAGGTTGCTGGACCAAGCGCTCTGCAGAGCTGAATGCACTCCACTGGGATCAAAGTCAGGAGAACTTGTGGTCCCAGTCCCGCAGCCTACCTGAGTTCCCACTTGGTTTCTAGTACTTAAGTGGTCTCATTGTTTCCAGTGGAACTACTTAGTTTTCTGAGGGGTTAAAGAAAACCCTGTGTGTAATGCTTTCCAGGGTTAAGACCAGAATGCTAAACACATTTTGGGGTTTAGCACTATGCATTTTACTCTGCCGATGACATGAACTTTAACCAGGGAGTGTGTGTTACATTTGCCAGCTGTTCCCCATGCTGTTCCTCGGTTTGATCAGAGCTGGCACGTAGCTCAAAAAAGATTGTATGGCAGCTGATAGTTAAGTGTGTGTGCAAAAAGAAATTTTATTTTTGGTCTTCAGATAATGGTGAAAAAACTCCAATCCTCTTTCATACTCTTTTCCCCATTCTTCTTACGATTCAGATTTTTTAGGAAGCAGTAGGACAATTTTTGGATCAGTTTTATTCACTTTATTCACTTTGAATGTAACTTCTGTTTCCTTTTCACATTGTTGATGAAAGTTACAAAATGTTTGAGAAAATTAAACTCTCGAGTATCAGTTATTCCTTATGGCCCTTTCCATAAAAAACCCTGTGTGAAACAGAAGAATAAAATATTGTCAGTTAAGGATGGGTAAGGATTAGTAGATGGGTAGTGAGATACATTGCCAGAGACCAACTTTTCCACACGCTTTAATGAGTAAGATAAAATCTATTAATTGTTGCTTGAGAATATGTTTGTATCTGATATGTACTAGAAGATTTACAGAGTACAAAGGGAGCAAACAGCCTTCGGCATCATTAGCAGTTCATGTGTTTGTAAGACAGTTTTGCTGCTGGGAATTAGGATAATAATGTCTTCTGTGAGTTTGACTGGTATACATTGCCAGCTCTTGAATCACAAAGGTAAAATATCAAAGGTAGAATAGGGAACATGTCTTAATAACCATAGCCAAGAAGCATTGTATGATATTATTTGTCTTACAGGATCACCTACAGGCCCTATTTTATTAGGTAATGCATGTAAGAAAGCAAGCTTGCTGTGCAGACAGATGATGGATGAGGGTGGAAAGGGTCAGAGAAACAGGAAGCGACTTGGTCACGGTCATTTAACAAGAATAGAAACGAAGTCTCCTCACTCCAAAACCTAGCGTGTTCTCCAGTGTTCCTCACTGCTGCTCCCTCTCTGGCCTGAGTTATTTCTTAAACTCAACCACTGCTTGAAACCTGAACCCTCCTACCCTCAATGTGACAACAAGCACCACCCAAATTTTAAGTAGGTGAGCTGAATGGGCAGGTAGAGCGAAGTACTTAGCAAGTGCCAGATGAGCTTTCAAATTTTATCATTAATCAGAGACCATCATTCCAGTTGTGCTTTAGCAGCAAAACAGCTTAGCACAAATAGTGAATCTATCATCTCTTTCTTTCCTCTGTACGTAGGATATGTTCAAAGTGGCATTTCTAGTTGCTTCACAGACAAAAGTGGAGTATGTGGAAAGGACTGTAAACTAGTGGTCCCTGCAGCAAAATCTAAGTTTTTAGATTTAAGGATGTTTGTCAAAAAACACCCTCTTTTCAAGCTCTTTTATCTTCAAGAAGAATAACTAATTTGTACCAGCTTTTTCATTTCAGTCATAACTTCTGCGGACTCTTTTTCCCTTACCATGTTCATCCTACAATAAGCTGTCTTTTTTTTGAAAAAAAGAGAAGATAAATCATATCGTTTTGAATCAAATATGCAATGTTATGGCAAGGCTGAATCCCTTCTGTAGTGAGAGGAGGAGGATTGAGATTGCTTTCTTTATGCTGCAGTGGGAGTGCAGCAAAGGATACAGGGGGAGAGATGAAGTATCTCACAGTTGCAAGAAATGTTGTCCATGTTGTAAACACGTCCATTATCTCACAACTCCAGTGTGGGAGTGTTTGGCTTGTACTTCAGCCGTGTGTCAGACTAGGTACCACTGACATGTTTTAACAGTAGAGTCATTACAGTGACTCAGGAATTTCAGTTGGGAAGAATCGCTTCCCACTGCAGTTTACTAAAGAAGAAGTAAGGAATACTCCACCTACAGATTTTCCTCTTTTTGGATAAAAACTTTAGCTTCAAAATTTTTGCTCTATTTAAGCAAAGGATTTCTGTTAACAAACCAGACCAACTGGAGCACCAGTGCAGCAGTTGTGAGCTGGTTTCTTCAAGAGCTGTTTGAGTAAGTGCACATGCACTACACAGTTGCTCTCTGCCTGCAATAGATCTGACACTTTCCGGAAGTTTTGGACAGACCTGCCCTACCACACATGTGCTTTTAATTCAGGCTGTGCTCACTCAGTAAGTCAAGCCTTTCAGGAAGCATCTGACCTGCTCCACAAACTCGGGGTATTTTTTCCCTGCGTGCACAGAAGATTTGCCCTGTGCACAACAATTATACCCCTTACAGTAGGTCTGACATGGTGTTTTCAAGGTGCTGAGCTGGCAGCACAGGTGTTGCACAGCTTATGTGTAAGTATTTCAATCTGGACTGAGCACAGGAATCCCCTATGTTTGGCTGAAACGGTTGCCATCACAAGCAGTTGATGTGGCAGAACACAGGGTACTGAATTGTTACTCTATGGACTGAACTAGAGATGAGTGAGGACAGAAACATCCCAAGTCAACTCTGCTGTCAGAGAAAGTGCTTCTGGTACTCCAGCCTTGATGTGCATGTGCTGTGGAGTAACTCCACATATGCATATTAATCCAACATACCTGGTCATACTCAGTGATCCCACCAGGAACATCTGCACTGGGGCTGATGACTTGCAGAAGTGTTAGATCAACCCCACAGGTGATACACGGACCGTGTTTGCGTAGCGCAGCCCTGAGTATAGACTCACTCCTGGGCTGGAGAAACACGAAGCATAACCACGCTCTACAGCCATTGTGGCTTTGGATATATTGAGGAGAGAGTTGCAGCTTGTGCTTCAGTTGCAGTTTTATTTAAAAACCACTTTTCTTCTGAAACAGAGAAGAAAATTTGTTCCTGAACCTTTATCAGTATGGTAGATTATTTTAATCATTGATGGAAATAAATAGCATTGTGTAGTCACTCCTGTGCATGGTTTATTTATACCACTTGTCCAATCAACATATTAGCTTATTAAATTTTCTGCTTACTCAAAGCCACTATGTTCAGATGTGGCTGGTTTTTACTTGTTTAAAACTTCATTGTCTGCTCTTCCAAGAATTCATTTTCATTAGAATTCACACTTTTGTGCAAATTATCAACATATAATAATTACAGCCTAAACCATCAGCCAAAATACACCAAAGCTATGGTTCTCATATTTGCATTCTGTATTCCTTCACTGTCCACTAAAGCAAATTAATTACACTGTGTTGCTTTTGCAAGTCAGCAGGAGGTAATTTGGTGTGGTAGAAATGAAAGGGAAGAGTCTAAAAGAAAACTGTCAACCAATTTGTTAAGTTTTCATTTCTCTTTTCTGCATTGTTTTGTAATATCAAAGCCTGAAAATTAAATGCCTGTCATTGCTTTGAGCATTGTCCTAGTGCTGCTGGCACGGCAACTGTTAATGGTAGGTGAAAGTGTCAGATGGCTCATTGAATGGCAGCTAAAGGGCATCATGAGGACTTAAAAAATCTCTTTCCTGTAATTTCTAATGGGCTTCATCATTCACTATATTTAAGGGATACTGAAAAACATGGCCTTGATTTAATTTTTTGAGGCTTCTAGTATCTTGGACTTTGCATGTTAAATTTCATCTCAATTTTTTTCTTGAAAATAAAATTTTCTCTTTTGTTGAAGTCTGTACTCTGCAGAAATAATCTGGGACATCTTCCATTACATTCCATGGACTTTAGGTGTGCATTTAGATATATATAAAAAAGCACAATGTCATAAGTGCCTGTATTGTTGCTTCTCTTCACACCTGGGTTTAGATACAAGAAGCTACAGAAACTCATTAATGAAGGATGAGGAAGAAGAGCAGTATCTATACACAGAGGGTGATCTAGTCCCCTACCCACATCCTCACCTCAGTTCCTTATTTATTACACCTCCCTTGGCTCACTCAGTTATGATTTACCAGAGTGCAGAGAACTGTGAGGATATGGGCTGTCGGTAATGCGGTTGCAATCGCATAGGTTAAATATTCCATCAGCATCCTACCAGTGCTTCTGCTAGACATTCACCTGGAAAATGAGTTTTGTGCACCATGAACCACTCTGATTGTCAGCCTTTGTTGATAAAATTCAGGTGGCCTAATGTTCTGTCTTTTGAATCATGTGATCTCTACTCCCACCGAGAAAGTAAGAATAGTGACAGCTCCTATTGCTACATATACAGTAAAAATAATAAGCACTTGCTTCAAAATTCCTGGTGTAACGCATGAAACAGGTCATCTTAAGTGGTATAAGAATTGTTAGAGATGAATAATGAATTGAATCTTGTTGTCTACTGTAGAAAAACCCCACACTGGTTGGTCTCAGAGCATTTAAAAAACATTTTATTACAATATTTCTAAATTTGAGAGTAGAGGGTTTTTTTTTTCCCCAACCCACTGTGTAACAGGTAAAAAAGTAAATGTGATCTCTTTATACAAACTTCTGTTGAAATTTGGGATTTCAAAGAAAAAGAAAATGAAGATCATCAATATAGTTACACGTCTTCCCCTGCTTCTGAGTAGCTTCAAGCAACACCACTTAAACCCAACCATTTTCATCTCTGTAGTGCTGATTTCAGTTGGCTGAGCAGATGGTGGGCAGTAATAAAGGCAGACTGACACAGGGGTTGAAAGGAGCTGCAAATAGCAGAGAAGCCTTTTGTTGTATTTTATTTCGGTTTAGTTTGTTGGTGTTTTCTTTTATTTTATTTTTTTATTTCATTTTGTTTTATTTATATTTAGAGGTAAGTATGGGGAGTTCACAAAAGTCAAGTATGTTAGTTCCCTTGTATGCAATAATTCCAGTTCCTTCACTGAAGGGGTTAAAGATCTGACTCTGATCTGAACCTTTAGCAGAAGTGCAAATTGAGAGATGTAAATCTGATCTCACAAGTCTAGACATAACTGTCAGCTACTTTTAGCCATTGTTCTGTACTGATGTTTATATTCTTAGTTTTATTTAATGAACAGGTTATTTTTCCCTTCCTCTGTAGTTCTGACCTCATTCAGTAGAATCTCACTCTGCAGCTCCCCTTTAGCTTTCAGAAAAATCTCTTCCATAACAGGTTCAGAAAGCAGTTTCCTGCGAATTTTTATGAGGATGTTATGAAAATTAGGGTTGCATTTTTGACCCCATTTAATCTCCAAGCATCTGGCTTGCACAGTTCTGTTTGGTGATGTTTCTTTCCCCCAATATGACTTTGATAAATACTTTTGGTAGGCTGCTTACCCTTTGCAATTCAAAGCATTAGAGTTATTTACTACACTCCTGCAAACTTTCCTATTGTTTCCACTGTCCTTTGTACCAAATAAGTTGGAGACCAGCACCAGCTTAGCAGCAGATTGATTATGTGGCTGTTGATGGCTGCTTCTTTTGGTAGTTTTGAATTTCAGTTCAGAGTAAGAAGAACTGTGCAAGTACTATAAAATTATATCTTTCTTGCTTTTATTTTCCCTTTGCACATGATGCTTTTATTAAGATGATATACTATTTTTATTTGCCATGAAATCTTAGTTCTACAAAACTAATTTGGTTCAGATGGCAATACTTGACATATGAATTTTTAAGAACTTTGATGTCCTACAGGACAAAACTCTTTTCATGCACCTTTAGTCAACGAGCTGTATTTTTACTGTCAGTAATATTTACTATTTTTTTGTAGCATAGTAGTACCCCACTGTGAGCAGATACCCATTGTAGTAGGCACTAAACCAACATTTATTAACAGAACTCTTGCCCCAAAGAATTTACAGTCTGAACATGAATGTATAAAGGAGAGGACCTCTTTTACAGAGGAAAAATTTGACTGCAGGAACACAAAAGGATCCACAAATACATTTATATCTGCTGTTGAAATCAACTAGTTGATTCAAGGTCTATGATCACTCTCCACATAAGTGTCAGGAAGGAAGACACCAAACTCTGGAAAAAAATCAATCTGGTATAAACTAGCCACAAATACAGATGTTTACATACGGTAAATCAGGATGTTTCAGTGGAAACATTCAGGTGGAAAACACTCTTTGAGTATGAGTATTGGCAGGAAGAAACCCAACTATATTTGTGGAAATTTATAGCTCAGTGCTCTGATGATCAGAGAAAATGCAGAGATGACTCACATATCTAGTCGGAGAGATCTTGGAGTTTTGTCTTTGTCCTTGAAAGCAAATGTTAGAGAGTTCATTGACCTGGACTCGTGATGGTGTGGAGGTTTTGTTTGTTCTATAACGGAGTTATAAATACATCGCTTATAACGCTTTTGTTTAACATGGGAAATCCCTGCTAGAGGCGCGGAAGCTGTATGACACGTCCAGTGTTTGCTTGCAACAAAAGATCTTGGGGGTCTGCTGGAGGTGTTGGGCTTTTGCTCTCTACTCAGTGGATGCTCCCAAACCAGAAGATAATCCCGTAGGACTATAAAATGAAATTCTACTAGAGACTTGCATAAAGAGCCCTCTGGACTGACTGATCTTAGGAAAAGACTTAGACAAGACTCATTGAAACTCTGCACTCAAGATGAGGAGAATATTTGTCAACCTGGTAATGCATCTGGGTATGTCAGCCAAAAAAACAGGTCAAATACAATGTTTGAAAACTGTGAATTACATATAGGCTTTGTTGTTTGCAGTGTCACTTATTAGCAGCCAAATTGACATAAGCCAGCTCGTTCTGTGTAAAACACTAATATTGAAATTGCACCATTTCAATTTAGCTCTCCAAGCAAATTCTGTATTTTTAAGAGAATTAAAAGTTTCTTAGCTTTACTATTCTCTTGACACAGATTACATCATAAAAATAATTAGGTAACTTGAAGATATTTGTAAAATCTTAGAACGTAGCATCTTCTGCTAGCAGCTCACTTAAGACAGTGAGCTTAGAGGTAGTTCTGTTTCAAAGTTAGGAAAGGAACTGCTTTTACATTATCTCAGTGGATAACAGAAAATCCCCAGTAATTAATGCCAGATCCTCAGCTCTGATAGTTTCATTGAAACCATTAGGTTTATGCCAGTTTACATCATTTGAAGATCTGACCCAGCAGGTATAAAAATGAAAATGGCAAGGCAAAAAAATACGAGCAATTTGATATCAATAAAAATGTGCATGAGGTCAGTGGGGACAGAGCCTTTTCAAGTTTTCCTTTGACTTTTTTATCCTAAAGAAGAACCTTTTTCTTTCAGCCATTGAGCAAGGTAACATACAGCAAATGATAAATTACAAAAGAAAATAATCTGTTGTAATAAAACCTGGGCAGAGGCCCAAGTATTTGTTCCTAAAATGTTTATTTTTCGCCAGCTGTATTTATGCGTGAATACATTGATGTTTCTAAAGCAAGTATTAAAAAAATGTAACATCTCTTGAGTAAGAAACTGGTTTTGGTTATCTACATTTCCAAAAAGTTTTTCCTTTTTCAAAATTTGAACTTTTACCCTTCTGAAATCTCAGCAGCACAACTGGCAAATCGCAACTGTTTGTATTTGACGGTGTCTGCAGAAAAAGCCATTTCAATTCCGAAGTTGGAATCACGTTTCTGACACAGAAAGTTATTCAGCTGCCCAGAAAAGAAACTGTAATGAATCAGAGGACAATTCTGTCACTTAGGACAGCAAATATCATTCAATAGCTGGTATTGAAATTATTGTCACTGTAACTGATGTCTGGAAAAAATACATTAATATTTATTTACCAGAGAAAAATTAAACAGAGACAAGTATAGAATTTGTTGTTAACTCAAAGAGGGGATGTTTTCTTTTTATTTCACTGTAGCACTGGCAAAAAACTTAGATTGGAATTGTTGTAAGGAAAAGCACAGCTTAAATAGTGATTTTGGTGTAAAAAAGAAAGCTTAGACCTAAGAACTAAGTGTGGAAACTGAAAAGTTTGAAGTTTACTGAGCCACAGGGCGAGAATATTGTGTTAAGGAGTTGGATGTGTAGCCCCACATGTGATTAATTAGCTGCACCCAGGTGGTGAGATAAAAGAACAACAAGCAGCTTAGCTGAGGGAGAGCTGTGGGGAATAGGGGGCTACTGTAGAAGTGCTGGGTCAGGGAAAGGGGCTCGCTCTACCAGTGAGATGAAAGGCCCTGCTGGGTCCACCTGCTGCGTAGACAGCAGCAGAAGCCCTTGGAAACAGAGGTCTTAAGAGAGGCCAGACAGCAGGATTTGGTTTATCTGTTTTCTTTATTGATGACCTGTGTTTGAACAGTAAATATGTTCCTTAGAGGAGGATACAGTGATTCTAGAGATGCTTCATTAAGAAGTGTGACTGGCTTATACCCGAGTGGGAAAACTGAGGCTGGAACCTGTGAAGGTGGAGCTGTTGGTTGTGTTGCTGTGAAGTGCTCTTTGGTTCTGCTGAGCCTGTGTCTGACTCGCCTCTGCAGCTTTGCTTTGCCTTTGGAGTGTATCATGAGCAGTGAAACCACTTGGAATGTTCTGCAGATCCCTTAGTGAAAGTGAATAACAATGCTAATACTGTATGTGTAGGGAGCTGCACAGAGGATCTGGGAACAGAGAGGGAAATAAGTGGATCCTAGGGAGGAGAAGTTCCTTGTCTAGAGCAGGGTTTGGGTGTGTGCTGGGGCCTAGTCTCATTATAAGGAATGGAATATATGGAATCAAAGTGAAATTCTATATGGGACAAGAAATGGGGTGGTCTTTATAGCAGGGTGGTCTTAAACTGAGGTTTAATGTATGTACAATATACAAACATTTTTGACAGACCATTAACACCTATAATCTTGTAAATATTTGCAATTTTCTAGATCATAAATATAGCTGCATAAGCAGTTCTTTCAGAACATCATTTATACTCCATTAAAGGTTAATTTGCAAGTTAGTACCTTATAGAAAGAAGATATGTGTACTTTTATGTTAACTTTCTGTAAAGGGAGACTGGTGTCTCCAGCAGCAATTTGTAATTCTCCTGTGACGCTCCCAGTGGCACTATTCAAAGCACTATTTGAATTCTTTTCATCAGCTCATGTTCACAGCAAACTTAATCTTCTGTTTTGAAGACAGGGAGGGAAAGAAAAGAGGAGGGGAGGGGAAGAGCAAGATCTTAGGTCTCCTGTCTGCATTCCCAAGCATCCAACTGTTTGTTTAAACAGTCTCCCCTGACACGCACTCTCATTTGTCACAGCGCTGATGATACCTGCTGCTGTGGCTGCGCCCAACTGAACTGGCTTGGCCATGCCGGAGCCTTGGTCGGGCAGGGGGGCAGGGAGGGAAGAGGTAAATAGTAGGGGATTGACTCTGTGGGCTATGACTTTATTCACTGTAATGGCATTTGTGCTTTCTAAAGATCAAAGGCCAGAAAAAGGGTGGGGGTGGGGGGAAGAGAAAGAAAATTGTTCACTGTAGACCTAGTCAGGACCTCTCAGAAGTGCCTGTGAGAAATTAGGTGCCTCTCTGCACATTTGATCATCTAACTTTGAAATCCTGATGAGAGAGCTTAGAGAAGGATCTGAGGAGAAGCGAGAATCACCACTCACAAGTTAGGACTATTGGGGAAGAATGAACGTGCAAGGTGCCAAAATGTGACCGACTTTGATTTATTTTATTTTTCTAAATGCAGCTTTCCTGCTTGAGCCTGCTAGTTAAACAGCTAAGCGGCCTTAAAAATGGCTGTTAGCTGCAGATATACATGAAAGAAAGAAATCTGTGGGAAATGAATATACTTTGTTGGCAGTTACTGCGATAAAAAAAGGCTTTCTCAAATAGCATGGCATGAGTTCCATCAGTGGTCTCTGTGGATTTATTCACCTTCCATAGGATTTCCCCTGAAGAGACATGAAAGCTTTATGCTTGTTGCCCACCCTGTACTATATGTTTATCTTTGTTATTCATATCTCAATAGTGTCAAGATTTCAGCAGGGTTTTTTTTTTCATGTTTCAAACTGCTGTGCACCGTGTGGAACATTCCAGTCTTCTGTTCTTCTTGCACTGAGATTCTTTCAGCTGGTTTCAGTGGAGGGTGGTCATTATAGTACATTCACAACACACTAAATAGGAGCTAATTAGGTATTTTTACTGTACTGCTTTCACTGGAAAGCTTTCTGTAACAATTGAAGCTTTTCTCAAAACAGAATGACATCAACATGGTAATTTTCTAAAGCTCAGGCTTGAATTTCTGACGAAGGGATGCAAGAATGGGAAGCTTTGACCATTGCATATTGAATTTGTGATCTTCTGATCCATACCCTATGTTCCTTCTCCTCAATCTGTCTCTTTCAGAGTATTTAGGAACTTGTAGGCTGTGAACTGGTGTGGAGAAGAGGGAATATGCTTCCCTCTTACCGCATTAGTGATCTCATCCTGATCTGCCAGAACTGCTCCATTTGTGTTAAACAATGGCTTGTTGTCTCAGAAAAAAATTCCTGAGGTGGCACTTGTAACCTCAAACCAGGTTTTCTCATTATTTTTAAAAATTCATCCTTACTAATACAGTTGTATCTCCAGTGTTGAATGAAGTGACTGCTTGCTTGAAGCCTGAATGAGTTGGCATGTGTTTTAGTGTTAAATTCAGCAGAACTTCTATGAAAAATTGGGCTGGAGTTGTACCTGGCCCTGGGAGATCCCTGGTGTGCCAGGGCTGGTGCCTTCAGTCCTAGTGTCATACGCCTGTTTGGAAAGTACTGCATTTTGCAAGACTGAGGAGACTTCTTTGACTTTATTCTTAGCAAGAACATGTGCTTGATGCTGAAGAGCAGCTGCAGGGCATGATGTTGCTGCTTGGTGCCACATGCTGTGTGGCACAGGAATCCCATCAAGAGGTTGGAGAAGGACATGTTAAACTGGCAGAACTAAGTAGGTCGGTCACTAGTCCTTATGAGGCACGGTTTCTTTATTAAGTGGAGTGCTGGGTTTGCATGTACATATCAAAAATGTGGTTTTAATTTATCTTGTAGTAGTTGCCATAAATAGCCTTCTTGTAGCCGGAGTTGGAAGTGGGTGGGCAAAACAAGAGTAATCATAAAGAGAAGTCTAAAATGTCTCATTCACTAGGGAACTCATCAAAGAACAGTTGCTTCCTACAATCATGAGCAAAGTGGCTGTGGTGAAGGAATGTGAGGTTTAATGGCTGAGTAAGTGCTTTAATATGATTTAACCTTAGAAATCAATTAGCCTCAGTGTGTGCAAATCCGTTCACTAATTATTTGGTACTTGGCCTGCTTGTAGGCCTATGGCTCACCCCTGTACGCTTGAGGCAACTTCAGGAAATATTTATCTACATCAAGAAGTAGCACAAGTATTTCATGTGGGCATTTGCCACTCATCTTGCAATCTGAAAGGTATTCAAAACTCGCCTGAACACGTTCCTGTGTGACCTGCTCTAGGTGTTCCTGCTCCAGCAGGGGGATTGGACTGGATGATTTTTCAAGATCCCTTCCAATCCCTGGTAGTCTGTGATTCTTTGGCATCTCTCTGACATGCTTTGGTACCTCCTGAGGACTCCCCTCATATCCTTCAGAAATAGGAACATTTTCTGAAGAAATCCTTTCTCCTCTTCCCTTTTCTCGTCCCTGCCTTGTAGCTGCAGAAACGTGGGGTCCCCACTGTGCTAGTTCAGGCCAAGGTCACAAATTCAAGAAGGTCTTAGTTTCTGTGAGTGTCCCGTGCGCAGCTGAGGGGTGGCTGGGGCCCAGGTTTGCTCCTGTGTGTAGGGTGAGACACGTGCTCCTGAGTGCAGCATCAAGCCCAACACATCTGCCCTTGGCCTCCCCCTCCCACATTTCACATGTAAAACTTACACATGTGAAAGCTAAGTTTTACCAAAGATATTCATGAATAAATGAATATATGGTTGTCTCAGTGTGTGAAATCTTCCTGAAGTCTCTGGGTTGAACCCAGGAGTACAGAGTGCAGAGCTCAGTGAGTACACCAGCCTTGCCTGTTACAAACCCTGCTTATTTCCCTGTTCAAATGATACTTACCCCTACATTCTACAAAACTTTGTGGATCCTGTAGGGTCCTCTGTAGACATCCTAATTTAAACAAAACATTAGGGTCAGAAAACCCTAGAAAAATCAATTAAAGCAGGATTCATTGTATTACTTTTGTTTCCCAGAATGGAAGCAATTTCAGTTATATTAGAAAAGGAGAAGACTGTTAATTATTGAAGTCCGAGTTTAGCAGACTTGCTTGGAACTGCCTGAAAGCCTAGTTTGGTACAGAAATTGGTGCAGGAATATGTTCAATTGCCTGATCTTTGAAGTGGGGATAAGTCACCCAGTTATTCAGGGAGCTTTACAGAAGGTTACTCAAGGACACCATTAACGTGTAACATCTTTCTGCTGATAATTTTGTATATTTTATCATGAATGTCTTACATTTATCAGCCTGATACCTTTTCCCTTTTCATTTAGAGTGATGAATGGGCATGAGAGCAGCTTTTTAGTTGTGAGGGAAGGGAAATGTGCCAATGCTTATGAAATTATTACTTATGGTCTGCTTAGTACAAAAATAAGTAAAAAAAAAAAAGGAAATAAATTAATGTTTTTATCTAGACATTGGTCAAAAAGAGTTTATTTCTGCAGTAGCAAAGTTAATGAGATGTTAACCAATGCTTTGCATCTTTATCGGAGCTGTCATTCCGCAGTACTATTTTGTCAGTCCTCCAAATTGCTACTTCTATGGTAGTTGGTGTGAAAGATGACTTTTGTGTTTCTTGTCATTTCTGAAAATGCTTAGTTATGATTCCAAATACAAGAAAGCAATTTTATAATTATAATAAATTCCTGAGTGTAATCAATTTTCCTTAAATTGTTTTGCTTTAGCTTGTTGCAAATTGACATTACAATATTTTCCCAGGTAACAGTCAGCTTTGTTTTCTGAATGATAGTTTGCATGAGTTGAAGCTACTGACAACACTTGCTAAATGCACCACAATTCTGATCTTTCACTATAGAGCATAAATGAAAGCAAGAGCTACCAGAGTACTTTTTCTCCAATCCCTCTCTGAAGCTGTGTATTTCACAGGGTTATTGTTATGAAGGTGACCATCAAAGCAGCGAGAAAACTGAGATTCTGATTTTCTAAGAGTAAAACAATCGAACTGTTGTCTAAATATTTGGTTTAGAAAGATGGTGCACCTTTTAAAGAAGAGTTTTCTATTACCTTAAAAGCAGACAGCACAGAGGTAATAACTGGAGCATCTTTAGGCTGTAATAAGCAGCTGCTAAACTGCAATGGAAAACTCAAGGTGAACAGTTGCACAGATTTATTTTATAATTTATTTTTTTTTATTACTCAAAAACTACCAGAAACTTTTTTTTCTCTTCAATAAGCTAGTATTATTTATATTCCCATTATAATACTTCAGCCAAATGACTGAGATTTTGGAGGCTTTCCAGAAAGGCAAAATGCTTGAGAGAGATACATAGTCTAGCAGCCATCCTATGTTACTTGTTTATACTTTCAAGATTCAATAAATTAGTCCGTTGCTTTCATTGGTACATAAAGGCTGTGTAATTAGGCTTCATTTAGCTTTAGGAAAAGCAAAATCCTATTTCCTTTGTCACAGAGTATACCTAATGAGGAGGGTGTCTTATTTTTTCAGCTGTTTACAAATTGCTATTGTAATTGAAGAACTATGATCAGAAGTTGCTCTTAGGTCTTGTGTATGTTTTTCTTTGCCAGACCCCATTACCAATCTATTCTATAAAGATAAGAGTTAACTCATCCTGGACCATTTTTTCTTTTAAAGTTTTCCCACTCAATGATTCAGATACACATCTATTGGGACTTTCTAAGCTACTTACCAAAATAGTGCCTCCCTTTCTTCTACTGACTGAGATATTGTATCAACTTAAACTAGTGAGAATTCTTTATCTAAGAGCATAGCTACTTGTAAACCAAGGGATTATTTCATCGCTGAAATTACAGTTTCATCTATTTCAGTTTCACTATAATCTATTCTTGGTCTATCTTTTGGTACTGAGTTAATTTTCAGTGTGTCTTCCTGCCTTGGTTTTTATCCTGGAAGAATGCTGTAGATGCAATAGCAATTTCCTCTATGACTTCTAAGCATCTCTGTTTTTTAAAATAAAATGTCTTTCAAGATTTTAAAAAAATCTGTCTCCAGGTCAGTAGTAGGTGGATGCTGCACATTTTGGTGCCCTGACAGCTGCTTCTTGTTGCTCTGATGATATCAGTGGAAGTCAAAGGAGCTTTCAGCTTTGGTCTTCAGATTTCCCAAAAGAACAGACAGATGAGTTGTGGGTAACAGGAACAAGTTGCAGAATGTTCAATTTGTAGTTAAGAAAAGCTTTCAGTATCATCTGTGCCATCCAGCACAAGAACTAAACCCTTCAAATCAGACTTAAAGCTACTGACTGGCTCAAATCCTGTTCCAGTAAATAGGGGTCAGTAGCTTTGGATGAAAATTTCTGATCGACAGTGAGGCATCTTTGTTTATAATTTGTTGAGGTTTTCTGAAGTTTTTTTGCATCATTCATTCTTACTACAGTATTATTTTCAGAACAGTGCAGATAATGCAAATGGCATTTTTCTACTTGTTTTTTTTTTAATCATGACATGGCAGCTATAAAGGAAGGCGGTGTTTTTCCTTTTCCATTTGTTCCTGCATTAATAACAATGTAAAAACCTATTGGTGAAATTGTGTGTCAGTGTACTGCTTCATCAGCTTAGACAGGTGAAAATAAGGTAATATCTCCTTATATAGAATTAATAAAATTCAATTGTAATTACTTTCAGACTTCACTGACTTTCCTATTTCACTCATAACCTTAATTTGCTTACCCATCTGTGTATGCTGTTCAGCTGTATTAATTATTCCATATTGAAAGACACTTCTTGATAATTAGTTAGTTGTATAATTTGAAGCAATTGCTGTAGTGAATTTTGCCTTTCTTTTTATTAAGAAATCACCTGCAGAGTTGTCTCAAAAGTACTATTTACAGACAACTATTTACCTGGTAGTTATACTTGAGAAAATACAGTCACCCTTGAATCATGCCTAAAAAAGCTCATTGTGTGTATCTTTTGGGGTTTGATATATTCTAACTCTCTTGGTTGCTTTTCATTAGATAGACGTATATCTATGTAGTAATTTTCAGTGCGGTAATTTCTTCACCTGAACAAAAGAGCAGAATGTATGGATCTAAAGATCATCAAGGAAAGGAGAAGTTCTTGAGTTGTCTCTGAGAAGACATCTAGTTTTATTGTAGTACAGAACATACACTTTCACACTGATTCACAAATGTATCTGGATTTCTGCCAGAAGATTGTAAAAGGGATTACTATGGCATTGAATGCCCCTTTTTTTAATTTAAAATTGAGTTTTTACGTTTTTTTGTCATGGTTGTTCTTCAGCTATGATTAAAGGTTGAACTAGTTCTTATCATCTTGGCTTCTCTTCCCCCTCCCCCCCACCCAAGTCAGTATTTCTCTCAAGAAAATTCACCTTATTAGTATTGAACAGTATGCAACAGCCATCTGCACCAGCAATTCTAAGAAAGAATCTTATATGATTCATTTTTAACAGTGCTTCTTACAAAGTGCAGCTGGAATAATCAATTTGACCTTCTGTTTGCAGCAGTTTTTTCTGTTGGGTTGTTTGGGGTTTTTTTTCAGAGAAGATAGCAGGTTCATCCTGCATACTTATGCTCACATTCATTCCAATTGAGGCCCTTAACTGAAAACAAAATACATAGTTTTATTATAAAGTACAGGTGATAAAAAAGATCAGGTGCTTCCAAAGTATTAGAGCATGGGAATTTCTGTTAGAGGACTGTATGTAATAAAATGTTGTCCATCTGAGAATCTCTTAATACTTGACAAATATTGGTGATTTAAGCTTCTTGATTACTTATCAGCTGTAAACCTAATAGCTCAGAGGCTGAGGAAAGGAAATCATAACATACTTAGGACACTGTGAGATGCCTATTTTCGTATTAAAGCTGGTACCGCTGCCTGGGCTTCTTGAACCTTCAACTTGTTCATTTATCTTCAGCACTTCCTTTCTCTTCTTAAACAAACAGCTTGCTCTACCTAAAAAGCTGTTGCTATTAACATTTAAACTAATATACCATCAGCAGGGCAGAAGTGGGGTTGGTTAATAGCATCCTAAGGTGTGACTGGTCATGTTTTAGAAGTAGATCAACATAACCCCAAAAGACAGGAAACATAAACTCTCGGTTTCTGACCGGGACACGCATATTGGGCAATACTGCTCAAATCAGTGCAACCTCAGAAACTGATCACAAAGCAAACTTCTCAGAGCAAGCGCATGACTTCATTGCCAGCCAAGCAGTGGCACTGGATGTTGTACAGCAGGGATTGCAGTACAACAGTTTGCAGTTGCAAACTTCTCTGTTTGAGAAGTGGACAGAGGCCCAGTGGCAGGAGTTACCCAGAACTGTATCTTCAAAGAAGCAAATTACATTCTCAGGTGCAGTCATTCAAAATATCTGCATAGAGTGAAACAGTGCAGAATATGATCTAAAGTATATTATTTGCCACTTGGAAAAAAAGGCACAAAAAAGGCATTCAAAACTCTTCATTGGTGTGATGAAAGTGCATGGGTTTGTGTTGGGGTTTTGTTACGTTAAGCAAAGAGGAGCACCTCGATTAAAGCTTGTGGGCATTTTTTCTGTACAAGGGTTCAGCTGTGATACTGGTCGGTGATATCTGAAGGGTAATTCTCTTGTCCAGCACTAAGATGTCAGTTGGACTCAGTGTTGTCTACAGGAGAGAAGGACTGCATTACCATATAAGAGATTTCTGTGCAGGTTTGTAGGTTACCTGTAAATGAGTTATCTATGAAATATGTGAATACAGATCATGCCCCTTTAAAAATAAAAATCAAAGCACATAGAAAATGTACTCAGTGAGTGTTTTCACATTGTGTGAATTCAGTTACTTTTTCTTTATAGCACCTCATAATTTTTCTGAACAAAGATCATTAATCATTCCAAGTTGCGTAGAAGTTTGTGCGATAGCTGTAAGACCACCACACTCTGACCCTGGAGGAAATGAATTCCTAAAGGTGAAAAGCAAGTGTTTTCTTAATTAAGCCACCTAAGCTGCCTGGTTTTGCAAATATTTATTAACTCGGTTCAGATGAAGTCAGATTAGCACTTCTAACTCCAGAGAATGTTGTTTCATTGGACCATGGGTCCTTGTTTTCAAATTAATATTCAATCTTTTAACACAACAGCCAATTATTCTCCCCATCTGTCTCCTTTGACAACTCTAACGAATGTACAAACATTTTCTAAGTACTTCATTTATAAAAAATATATGTAGTAGTTATTTATAATAGGATATTGGAGTTTTGGTTTTTCATACTATTTGAAGTTATTATTTAATATTCTTTTCAATTTGCTGCATTTAATTGAAACATAAGTAAACACGTAGATAACAAAACATTCTGGATATAGTAAACTTGTAGAGTATGTGAGCTCGGTATCACAAAGGCTTTCCCAGCCAATGTCTTTGTGCTCTAGGTCTAACAAGTGGTGTAGCAGGAGTTGAAGAACAAAAGGTTCTTTAAAACCTGGCCCAGCTGGAGGCTGACCCAGCTCCGAGCATGCCTTGGAGCAGCCCATGCTGGTTGTACCACACAGAGCAGGGCCAGGCAGTTGCTGGAGCTCTGCTGTCTTCTTATAAGCACCTTCTGCCCCAGGATTAACCAGCTCTGTTCTTTCTGAGGTAAGGATGAGTGAGAATGAGTTAATCGGCCATCTGGGACATGCTTTACAAGGTGGAAGTTCAGAGATTTTTGCTAACGTTCCAGGATTTGGCCTGTACCACAATCCCTCATGAAGAAAGAATGGATATTTTTTTTAGGCCTGAAACGAATAAGAAGTGGCTTGAAGGCTGCCTGCCAAGTACTTGGCTAAAGCAAAACCTGAATGTGGGAAATAAAACCAAGAATCTCATGGTCTCAGTCAGATTCTCTTTGACTTGCTGGAAAACAGAGTGATGCTTACTGCAACATGCCATGAGACGCAGGACTAGTGCAGATCCATTTCTCACCATTGATGTTGAGTGATGCATTAGGACATGAGGAAGAGAGAGGAATGGGAAGGGAAGCTGTGAACTAAATCCATCCAAAAAGTATGTGCTCATTAGAGAGCAATGATCACTTTCTGTTCTGTTCTCATTTGTGGTGATGGAGATGGGACTTGTGGCAACAAAATGAGGACGAGTGATAATGTTTATTGCTTGCTGAGAGCCTGGCATAACTAATTGAAAGGAAACGAATTCATCAATTTTAGGTCTTAAGGAAAGTGATGAGAGGATATTTTCATGATCTGCTGTTCTAACTGCTACACATTTTAAAAGCCTCCACTACAATAAAAAAAGTAATGATTTTTGGCAAAGTATGTTACAGATCTCCTATATTCTAAACAGGAAAGATTGGGTTGCATTTCCAGCATTTTAATTTTACTATTATTGAAATGTTGGATTTCAGGAAAGAACAATCACGTATTTTGAGTTTTGCCATTGATTTTGCTGTGCCTCGTACCCCTTTTACGTTACATGTAATCATATGTCCTTGTCTCTGTAAATTATTAAAAGGCTTTAACAAAAACTTTTATGACAGTGTATATTGCCTCTGTAGTAAACCTTGGATGGTCGTGATCTGAAAGCTATCATAAATGCGCAGCAAAAATGAATGTTTAAATGTGCTTTTTAGCTCAATGTGAGATAGAATTGCACTGGAAAGCCAGGAGTTACTTCACAGCAATCGCTTCTATTCTGTTAAGGTTTTTGTATTGCTCCTGTGAGATGCTGGTTTGGAACTCCTCAGAGTTATTTTCTTTTTAACTAAAATGTAAACGAACAGTCACATCAGACCAAATGATTGCGCTCTGAATTCCAGCTTGTGTAAAACTGTCGTAGCCAGGAATTGGGATGTTTCTCTCTTACAGAGATGACCCATGGGGCTGTTCACAAAAGCTGGTCTAGTGAGACACATCTCCTTGTGGTTCTTTCTCTGCTCATGCAGACAAACAGGCTCTTGTTTTGAACTGCTGTTATCTAGAATAGTCTGTCTCTATCAAGATCTGTAAAAATTATTCTCCCCAGGTAAATGTTAGCCTTTGACAATAGCCTCCCCTCCTCTCCTCCTACTCCTTGTCATAAGTACCAAAGTTCTTCTGAAATGGTACTTTATTCTTGGTTTTTGAAATGCCTAATTTTAATCGCTATAAAACATTTGTTAAAAAGAAATCATGGCCCTTAAACAGATTTCTGCTTTTATCAGGGCTGTTTAAGGAATATCTGTTTAGTGAAAAAAAATCTCATAGGGTTCATAGAATAGTAGGAAGTTGTTTTTCTATTCTGTTCATCCATTAAAGATGTTTCTTTATTCAGTATGAAGAATAATGACACTTCAGTGCTTTGTAATAGATGCTTGTATACATCAAGTTTTGAAGAAAAAGGCGATTCACCTTCAGAAGCAGGCCTTATGCTAGTGAGTCCATTGCTCATTACTGGGATCGTACAGAAGTTGCAATGACACCTCTCCATTAATTTGTACATTTATTTTGTTTTTTAAAAAATCATGTCACAACCTTAAAAATTGTTGTGATCTCTGAAGACAGCACCACTTTATAGCTCAAGTTTTTGGGTGGGTTTTTTTTTTTAAAAGTACTTCTCTGGCATTGTCTGTGTCTGCCTCTGCTCAGCCTTGTTCCATGCTCAAATTTGGTAAATCCTATTTTTCTTTTATTTTTTCCTAATCTAGAAATTGCCAGCTATGAAAAGCTTGTTAATTTCTGTTTGTAAAATGTTCCGCTGTAGCTTGGATTAAATGCAGTGCAGCTGGGAGTAGTCATGGCCAAACAATACATGGCATAAATTATCTCTACATGGAGTGTCTGACGAGATAGCATAATCAACACCAGAGTGACAAGACAACACAGTTGCGCTGTTGTTGCTGACAACTTCATTATTTCTGTGATGTTCAGCTGGGTAATTTATTTCTGAGGAACAGCAATATCTTCAGAGATGTCTGATGGCCTGTATGTACTTTTATAAGCTTTCTGAAGATGGATGTTTGCACAAGTTTAGGGTTTTTTTTCCTGACATGGAGAACAATTGCAGGAACCAGTAGCAAAGACCACTCTGCTGTAAATCGCAGCGTTTCCATCCAGCAGTGTTGGTGAGCACCTCTTGATGTGTATGTGGATCACTTAAGGCGACAGCAGCTGCTCTTTGTTTTCTTGTTTCAAACAGTAATGCCTCTAAGGATCTGATGAACTCCTTACAGTAATGTATTTCTATTTACCTGAACTTACACTCCAGGCGATCCCAAATGACGGTGTAGTGCTTTGGGGCTCAAGCACTCCAGGCCTGATTCTATTCCACTGCAGCCAGGCATTGTTATTCTCAGAAATTTTCTAATTAAAAAGATTTGAGGGGAGGAGGGAAGCCACTTTATCAAAAACAAGCTGTTCAAAAAACATGCCATCTTTAATGAATTCTGACCAAACAGTTCTGGTTTCCCGCTGGTTCATCTAAAATCATACTCTGAAATCTAAGCAAGCAGGGTCTGAAGCTCCAAGGTGCTGCTGCCATCCTGGCTGCTGCAAAGCTGGAGAACTCCTGGCCTGCCGAGTCCTTTCCTGGGGATGTGGGAGTCTGCAAGCCCCAGGCACCAGCACATCTGCCAGCTTCAGTCTTGCAGCCCAGCCTGGCTGTGCTGGACTCCGGGCTGTGCAGGTAGGATGGCAGTTCAGGAACCACAGCTGAGGCAGGAAGCCTGGAGGAGTGGGGCTGCCAAGCTGTTTCTTTTAGTCGCTTACATCACGGGTGTCTCAAATATTTCAAAACACTTGGGAAAATTATTTCCTTGGGAAATTTTCTAAACTTAGTCCAAACACAATTACTGTTTTCTTCACTCACAATTTCAGAATTTCTTGAGTTTGGTCATGTCTATGAGTGATGAACTGGGAAATATTTGTCTTTTTATGAATATACCGAATACTTATGTGTCTCTGTGGATAATAGGTTATTTGCTATGGATTTGGATCAAGAATATTGGCTAAAGGAGCTAGTGAAACAGTAAGACTCAGATCAACGTCCTTGAGGAAACACAAGAAACCAGGGAATAGGACAGAGAATTAACAAATTGGCAAAAGGGGATGTGTGAAAGATGATAGGTAAACAAGGAGCCAGAGGGGCAGGAATTGCCAAAACCAGAGTTGGAATTTACTACAGTAGCTTATATGTATAAAAGCTTGCAAGAAAGAATAAGTGTGAGGAGACAGAAAGATACACTTTTATAGGCTTGCTTGGTCTTTTCTGGTTTTGTTTTTTTGCCTTTCCCACTATATGCCTTTGTATGGAAAAAACAACAACAAACCCACACAACAACGTCTTGTTTCAAGGGGCAAAGTCAGTTTAACCACCTTCCTAGTAATGGATTTCCAAAATGATCGAGCATACAGATGCCAGGCCAAGTGTGCTACTCTGGAAGGGAGGCTGGAAATCCCATTCCCAGGTATGTCCTGTGCTGGGCTCCATTGCCCGACCCCAGCTGAGACAGTGTATGGGACGTCACATCTGATGGTTGAGCAGTATTTGTTCTTTAAGGGGGAACATGAGCAATTTGAAATACAGTTTTGTCTGTATCCCTGCTGGCAGCTTTGCCATTGGCTGGTTAGGAAGTCAGGCTTATGTGAAGATTTTTGAATTCAGAATGTTGGAGTGAGTTCCTTTTGCTCCCAACTTCCCACCCAGTTTCCAGTTTACTGGTCTACCAAGTGTTTTTCACCACCTCAGTGCACGTATAGTGCTGAAACACAAGGCAGTCTAAAGCACAGGAGCATTAGTTTCTGTATACGGAGGATGTGATGTGCTGCTGAAATACCAGCTGCAATTAAGCGTTGGGCAGCGTGTACTTGGGACAATGTAGTACCTGCCTGTGGCTGCTGCTCCATGGACCACATCAGGCTTTTGAAGAACTGGGTGAATACTGCCACCTATTGATTGACGACATGAAAATTATTGTCTCCCAGCTACCCTGAGCTTTTATGCAAAACTCATCCTCCACCTGAGAACAGCCTCCATCATCCCAGGAACGTTATCAGTGACCAGAAGAAGAAAAAAAAACAGAACAAAGCTCAAATTGGCAAATTGGTATTAAAGGCCAATACAACGTGCTGCTTGGCTGCTGAAGTTACCTGGTGTATAAAGTGTATAAAGCTAAGAACAATATAGGGTAAACCTTTTGGTAAATGTGTCAGTTAATCAGCCAGCCTGGGCAGCCTCTTTAAATGAAATGTTCTGCTAAACATGCATATTCATAAAAATACGCAGCTTTAGCAATAGTAATAATAATAGCAGATTGTGGAATCAGTTCAGTACGTGTACTGCAAGTAGGGAAGCTTCTAGAGTGATCAAACGGAATGAAAATCTGCTGCAATAGGTTAAGGAGTATAAGTACAGCAAACAAAACGCTCTGTTCAACTAATAGGTATGAAATACTGGCAAGTGAAATAATAAATGACATCTTTGAGCCATCTAATGGAATCATCAAAGGCTAAGGATGATGTGCAGTGTTTTGTACAAGATCAGACTAATGGATAATGGATCTGCTTGTGTTTGTTTTATCATAAACACAAGATCTTGTTTTCTGTAGGTCTTTGTCTTCTCTATTTCCAGAACTAGGTGTAGGTGCCTCGTGCCCTTATTTACACACATTCATTTATCATTTTTAGTTATTAATTTCATGGTTTTATCATTTAGTAAACTAACAATTACATCTCTTACCTTACTGAGTGTTGTTTGCTGACTTCTGGCTTTTGAACAGCCTAATAATGAACTTAAATTCATATGACAGGAAATTTAGAAATATGTTTACTTTACATAAACAAGTGAACTGTCTTTCATAGAACTGGCTTGGGCAAGAAAACGTCTTTTAATATTCTACTAAATAATGTTTGGGTAGCAATGGAGACATACTAAGCAATAGAAAAGTTGGAATGGCAACTGCAGAAGATCTACTTTCCACCAAGCTGTAGGCAGAAAGCACAGGAGAAAGGGGGAGTATTGATCCACAATGAGAAATTCTTAGAAAATGTTTGAGAGTAAACTTGCTTTAGCTTTTTCTGCTGAAAATAGGTGGAAATTGAGAATTCCCTCATGAGTGAGCTCCACAGGTGGAGTCTATGCAGATCAAAATAACTTAATCAGGGATTTTGACTCAGAGGAATCATCGTTATTCAGGACAGCACTGAAAATGGAATTTTTATGTTTATGTTTAATTTTAACTAAATTAAACATTTCAGATTTTCAGCGTGCTTTTTTTTTTCCAGATAGTATCCCAGTGTTGGGAGGTATCCAGTGGTTTTTGAAAGATTTCCAATCTTCCTGCTGTTGGCAAGGAGCAGTGACCTCAGTCAGCTCTCCTGCAGCCTGCTGACTAATGATCCTCAGCCACAAGAGAACAAAAGAGGGAATCCTGCATATATGTAGTCTGTGATCTTCATGCTATAGGAGAAGAAATGTTGTGCGTAGCATACTGTAATACAACACTTTGTCATCCTCTGCTGCAGCAAAACAGACAGGTGGTTGCATTTGATATCCTTGTTCTGTCTCGAAAAGTCCTTATGAAAAGTGTACACACACATGTTTACATACCTACATATATGTGTATAGATACACATGTAGGAAATCTCCCAAGAAAAGGTTTGGTCCATATCCAGATTGACTTCAAAACTATAGAATAAGTTCAAGTCCCAAGGCATACAAATGTCAGGCCCAGGATAAAACTCAGGCTTCAGCTCCTTTGGCAAAGGACACTACTTGGTATGAGGGCCAGTATCCTTACCTGAGTTCTGAAGGGTGGGAGAATCAGACTGGGCACCAGCTTCCAACATTTTCCAAAAAATCAAGCATCATGCCTGAATGAAGCCAGTGACATTTTTTCAGCAGATTGTGGCAGTAGCTGTGGTATCCCTTTAAAACAATTAAAACTACCTTTTCTGTAGCTGTTAGTGATCGCTGGCTTTGACAGACCCAAGAATTAGTGTGCTTTTTTTTTTTCTATTGCCAGATGTTACACAGGATTGTTCTGATTGTGTGAATTTAATGCACTGGACTGTCCAGGAAGGATAAGGATGTTTGTAGATTGTTGACTATCTTTGTTTATTGCCTTACACTATTTTTAGAATTCTAAGCCCATGTCTAGTTATTCCATATTCTGACTTTGTAACGTCTTTGAGGGAGTTGGGGTTGTTTAGTTTGAGGAAGAGGAGGCTGAGGGGAGACCTCATCACTCTCTACAACTGCTTGAAAAGGCACTGTAGGGAGGTTGGTGCTGGTCTCTTCTCACGGGCAATGAGTGACAGGACAAGAGGGAATGGCTGCAAGCTGCAGCAGGGTAGGTTTAGGCTGGATATTAGGAAGAAGTTTTTCACTGAGAGAGTGGTCAGTCAGTGGAATGGGCTGCCCAGGGAGGTGGTGGAGTCACCCTCCCTGACTGTGTTTAAGAGCAGATTAGATGTGGTGTTGAGGGATCTGGTGTAGGGGATAACTTGTAGAGTAGGGCTGATGGTTGGACTTGATGATCCCAGGGGTCTCTTCCAACCTAAATGATTCTATGATTCTATGATTCTATGATCTTTGTGGGGTTCTGTGGGATCCAGCATTTGTGGGGTTTGCCCTATAGAAGAAAATAATTATATTTTCAAATATCACTGTTCTATTTCAGAAGCTGTAAATGCAGACATTACAGGACCTGTTTAGCTGAAACATAGCCATCAATAAGATACATTTTTCTTACTCATTTAATAATAATTTTTCAAGCATAACCTGTTCAGGCTGGGAGCTTGCAAATGATCTTACAGCTGTCCCATAGCTATGGATATGGTTGCTGCTTTTGTTGCTATGATTGCAGACAGCTGTAGTGAGAGCTGGCTTGAAGAAAGAAGAAACAATACATCACATGCAACATGCATTACTGGACTGAGTGGAAGACTGTGATTCTTC
>VZTM01034595.1:491500-583556 GCA_013400555.1 Jacana jacana | reverse complement strand
CCCCCCCCCCCTTTTTATAGGTTTAATATAAAACTGACTGCTTTAAGATGGCTCTGCATTAATGCCTTTTTGCTTATACTTCTTGGTAAATTCATTACAATCACAGTTTTGTTTACTCTGGCAGTAATTATTTTTTTTTCTACTTGCACGCTGTGCTGCTGATCAATATTAGGGAATACAACAAGCTAAAAGCACGCAGAAGTCATGGCATCTGACTACGGAGGCAAGAGCTTTTTATATTAGTCATTCCCGTAGCTGCACAGGTAACTAGTACAGAGTTCAGGCACCAAACATTTTACCTGTGATATAACACCATTTGCTTTAAATACGGTTTTATCAGCAATCTTGGACTTCAGTAATTGGTAGTGATAAGCTTTTTCATATCTGATCATTCATGCAGTGTAAAGAAGAGGTTTACTCACTCTGCCCAGAGGCTGAACCAGCAGAGACAGCAAAGCCAATGTGATTCATTGAATGAAGACAGCGAACAATTACCAGCAACTTGTTCACATTTTACCTTGGATAGCCTAAGCTGGTAAGTCTAATTCAACCCTATAATGCATATATTCTTGATTATTCCTTTCAAGTATAAAATTGTTTCATAAGCATTTAAGAACTAGTATAGTGTTGACTGGTGTCTTGACTGTTGTGTTTTTCTAAAATCTGAAATAAATGCTTGCAGCTGTGCTGTGTCCTCCTAGTGCACCTGTGTATAGAGTGCAGCATATATGTGCTGCATGCAACAGACAGTGATCTATAATTTAGATTTTTTTCCTCTCTTTCTGCAATATGCTTTTAAAAGGACATTAATATTAAGTCAGTATCTGACAATCAAAAAAAAGAAGCAGCTTTTATAAGGGTGACTGACTAATATTCATTTGAATTTTAATTTTAAAGCACCCTGCTGTTGGGGAATAAAACAGTTACTTCAGTGCTTAGGAGCACAGGTAGAAACCCAGTCATAAAGATTAAGCTACAGTACGTGCAGCATGAAATGTGTGTTGGGAGGCTCCGATCACAGGTTTGGTACATACCGTAGCAGGGTGACAGTCACACAAACAAGCCTGCTTTGCTGGTTATTTCCAGGGTAGTGCAGTAACTCTTTCCCCAGAGATTCAGGTTATTTCTTATTGGAACCACTGTCATAAGACTTCCACTTTATGGTTTTTAATTTTTGGAAATGCACACTACTGTTAATTATGACTAGTTATAAGGGGAGGTGCTGTTGTTATTCTCTAGTTCTGCCACGTACTGAGAAACCTTGTAATGTGCTGCCTGTCGTAGTTCTTGTCTGGCTGTGAGAATGCCAGTGAGATCAGAGGGTTACTCTGAACCATATTGAGATGCCCTTATCATTTAGTTGTCTTTATTGTTTTGTTCTGACCTGTGCTGGGTATGTGGGGCTTCCACAGGTGAAAATCTCAAATGGGTCAGTTCTGGACATCACCTGTTAGACTCTGATGCACTGTAACAATCTGTGACGATGAGATACCCTCAGGTTAAGTGCATTTAATTTGGGAGAATTCTTATTTCAAGCAAGACAGTGCATGTTTCAGTGTTTTACCTGATCAGTGAGGTGAGCATATGGTTGTAAAAAACCCCCAAATCAATGGCTTGTAAGAACAGTTTCAGGCTCCTTTCTAAAAAACTCACATAATACCAACATCCAATAAAAACCAGCAAGTTTTCAATCACAGAATTGTGTGAATTGAGCTGTCTGTTTTCCTCATTTCTTATTATACATTCACCCATGATTTTGCCCAATATAATTTCCATTGCTTTCCTAGGAATCATTTCTACAGCCCAATAAGATCACACTTCCACAAAGTTTTCTAAAATACGCAGCTTACCTTTATCTTTTCATTTCATACCTTGTATGGGACTGGAAAACATGCTAAGGATGATAATTTTCAATAGAATTTTGCATCTTTCTGTTCCAGTACACTGGTGAAAAAATGGAGTTCATTTGCATTATATTATTCCAGCTATTGCTTTATTGCTCTGCATTTATTCCACATGCTGTTTCAGGGTATTGATGGTTCATATACAGGAAACATTTATATGCTTCAAGTCATTTGTGATGCACTGATTCTGTGTGGATAGAAAAGATGTCATTGTTTCATTGTTGAACAGCTGCAATTTCTCCAGTGTTCACAGAGCTTCTCTATAGACTCACCTGCTCTTGGCTTAAGAGGAACTTTCATGAGATTATAAAAGATTCGTCCTCTTCTTACTTTGATGTTAGTCTTGGGGATCTGCTCTGCAGGTGTACTGAAAAAGATTCCGTGCATAATATGGACACCCTATTGGTACTGTCCTCGAAAGTCACTGTTCAGACAGTTAGTAACGCACTGCTGTTTCTTCTGAATGTGTAAATCCTGCTTCATTGACCAGATCAAGGCGGAAAAGACTCCAGCCACACCTAGGATTTGTAATGGCTGGACTCAAACTATGCAGTCAATATCAGGAACCCATATCTTGGTGATTTCTTAAGCTTATTTTTAATGAATAGCTGAAAAGAAACTGAACCGTTGAAGCTATACTAAACAGACAGATGTGAATTACATCTTCTGACCATCTTAAAGAATTTTATTTCATGTTTATGTTCCCAAATGGTTCCACAGATGCATCTGTAGAACCAAAGACTGTCTTCTAAGTTTGTCCAATATTAAAACTCAATATTTACTAACAGCTTCTGTACAGTAAAGCCTAACTACACTGATTCCAGCACATAGCTCCAACTAATTCTGCCATGTCTGGAGCATTTGTGGGTTGGCATTGGTGATTATAATTTCATTGTTATATGCTAGTCTGACATCAACAAGCATCTTCTCATGACACAGACTTGGATTCAACATATTTTGCTATTTCCTGGTTTCCACTCAACCTTTCCATTCTACCTATTCAATGCAAACTTGCTGTTTAGGGCAGAGAATAAAATGCTTCATTTGACCAGACAGTGAATTTAGGTAGTACTTGTAGGCATTGCTGAAATGCATGTAATAATTAAAAGGCAGGATGAATTGCTTGTGTGAGTCTCACTTTACCTTTATTCCATACGCTCAGAGAAAAGCAATCCAGAATCATCATAGTATTGTCAATCCCTGAGTCTCAGAGAGCTCGTTTCTTGTCAAATCCACTCTTGCACATTAGTTTCAGGGATGCAGCTCACATAATTCCTGTGTTCTGATTGTGCACGCTGTTCTTCCCATTTAACAAAGACTCCTCATCACATATGACAGTTCTGTTGACTGTTTCTCTTCAATAGCCCATGAGCTTGGAGAATGTGTGAGATTACTCATAACCAGACACTTTTGTGCTCAGAGTGTCTGCTTCAGCACAATTTACAAATGAGAATGGAAGATGTAGACAGCGTATGAGACCTGGGTGGTGCTTTTAGTCTTGAGGACCAAGTCATGCCAATGAGCAGCCCCAATAGGTGGGCAAGCATTTTGTAAAGGATGCTTTGATGACTGTAAATAGTCATTAGCCTGATCCTGCAGTCTGATTTCCATAGATGAAGGCTGAGACCACATGAACAGAAAGCTACAGGATTTGTATTATAGTACAAAGAATCTAAAGCTTATTTTCAGAAAAGATAGTCTGAAAGGGTAGCCAGATTTACTATTACAACTGTGAGGTCTTCTAGAGAGACGTTCTGTATTAGAAGTGTGTACACATTTTTGGCAGGGGGATAAGGAAATGTGAAGAAATTGTGCATTTTCATCACCTTTTCACTTATAGAGATCCTTGGGGATCTCTGCAGTTGAGTCTGTCCTGGTTCCAGGAGGGACAGGGTTAATTCTCGTAGCAGGGCACAGGTATTCCATCCCATGTGAGCCATGCCCAGGGGGTAGTGGGGAGCTGGCCGGGCAGGGGGAGGGGGACAGGAAGTTGGGGAGGGAGGCGCGCGCCTGGTGGTCGGAGACGGTGCCGGGTGCAGTGGGTGAGCGGTCGGCATTGTAATCGTGTTTTCATACTTCTTTACCCGCGTTATTTGTTGCTGTTTTGTTGTTCTGTTAAACTGTTTTTATCCCAACCCACGAGTTTTGCCTTTTTCTTCTGATTTTGCCCTCCTGACCGTGGACGGGTTTTGGAGCGAGTGGCTGCCACGTGGTTCTTTGTTGCCGTCTAAGGCTAAACCACGACAGAGTCAAATCTGATTCTTCGTTTCCTTTCAGAAAGGAGAAACTATTCCCACATAAAGTATTTCCAGAAAGTTAAATATTAATGCATTTTTTCCTAATATGGAAAAATTACTATAATCCTAAAGCATAGAAATTATTAGGCAATCTTAGAGAGAGGGGGCAGGCCCTCTTGGAAGAGCTTATAGTCTAAATGGACAAGCCAAACACAGAGCAGGATAAAGTTATACAATATACAGACCAAACCAGTGCCTGTCCACAAATGAGGGAAGAAACTACTCAGTATGAAACCATAAGCAGCAGCAGCAGTGAGAATCACAGACTATTTTAACTGTAAAACATAAAGTGTAAGGTCTTTGTTTGCAATAACCTGGACACTAGTTGGCTGTAGGTAGTTTAAATTAAAAATGCACATATGCCTTATGCTTATAACAGGGTCTAAATAGGTTTTCTGTATTTCAGCTGTTATTTCCTAAAACATAGTGCCTTAGGAGTCCTGGTCACATAGCGGGTTCCCTCCCAGCCAAAAGCTCCTCAAAACTCGTAACCAAAACCCATTCTCTGTAGCAGTGAACATTGATTTGGATGATAACCTGCCAGCTTTTGACGCAAATTCCATGTGAGTCCATGTGTTATTGCTGTGGTAGATTGTGGTGGGTCAGAGAGAAAACCTATTTTGAATGTATCTATACGCCCTGAGTGAGAAATACTGCTTTGAGTCCCTAGAGAACGAGATTCCACCCACCCCACTGAAAAGGTCACCTGTTTCTGGAGCACACAGAGCTGGAAAGAAAGCACAGGGCTGGTCGCAGTTGTGCTTTTATCAAACTTAAGTCATTTCAGCAGTTAGGTTCAATCCTGTATTGTGTTCTGTAATCACTTAGGGGTTTTTTGCTCTCAGTTCCTTCAGTTTTATTTTTAGAAAACATTGTACTGACAGAACACAGATTATGTACATGTTATCCAAATTACACAGTAACACAGTTGGGTGTCATTTTTTCTCATACCGGTGTAACTAGAACTCACTCTGTCATTGAATGAAACCCCTTCTTATACAAATTAGCAAACAGTTCTCAAGTGGTCTGGGTTTTTTTTTTTTTCCATCCTTAATTCTCACTCCCCATATCCATGGGGCTAATTCCATAAGGAGCAATTTGCCATTGAAAAAGCCCAAAAACATGCCTCTGAGTGTGCAAAAACTGTGTGTGTGAAAGTGATTTTTGCCATAGGAGACTTGCAATGTGCTTTTCAATGATGCAGTCCTGATCGATTACCTTAGTGTAGCAAAACCTTGTTAAACAGCTGTTGTTTTTCTTGCAGAAACTACTAGCTGAAAATGACACAGCAAATGCATAACTTAAGTCTCCTCCAGACTAAAAAGAACAGCATGCCGTCCTCTCCAAACGCTGCAAAGCGCTTGTATCGAAACCTCTCAGAGAAGCTTAAGGGGAGTCACACGTCCTTTGACGAAGCATATTTCAGAGCTCGGTCTGACCGACTCAGTCTTCGTAAGACCTCAATGGTAATTACTTGATATTGCTAATTTTACTGTCCTATTAATCTCCATAATCGGTTAGCTTTTAATCTGCACAATTTTAATCATCTCGCTTTGTTGGTCCCCTGACCAGTGCTGTGTGTTCTTCCCAGACTTGCCATTGAAGATCCTGTGTCAAAATAAAGTCTGACCTTCTTCAAGGCTAAGGAAAAGCTATTTTACTTGAATGATGATGCTCTATTTTAGGAGTAAGGTCTTAACTTGGCATTAATGCAGTTTAAATATATGCACACGAGTGTTTTTCTTACAAGAAATGAAGAAAAAGTGTTTTGAGAAAACTGAAGATGATTTTAACAGAAGTTCCCGTTTTTCCAAACAACAGAGCAACTGGAACTTATATGCTGTGACAGATAAATGCAAAGATTTTCAGAGTGTGGTGATGGTCACTAGATTAGACCATGGAGACAGGAGACCACCCATGGAGCAGTTTGGTACCCTACCCTGGTTGCAGAGTGCAGCCGAGCACGCTGGTGCCAGTACAGGAAAGCATATGAGCACTTGCCACTCCTGAACACTCCTATTTCTACCAGTGCTGGTGAAGTTACACAACCTCCAGCACATATATTTTGAAGAATGGACTGTGTCCCTGAAAGTACAGCACAGTGTAAGTTCAGTGCCCAACAGAATCTCTTGTATTCGCTGGGGGAAGATGAACCTGCTGTTGATATTGCCAAAACAAAATAAATTCCCCTTTTCCATAAGCAGGAAGAATTGGCACGTCCTTCAGTGTGTCTTCTCTTCTGAATTATTTTGAGGGAAAGAGTTCCTCTTTACTTCTGAAGAGCAATGGCTTATGACAGTCTCTGTGATGCGCCAGGAGATGCCTCTTGGAACCACTGTCCAGCTGCACTGAAGCAGGTGCTCAGCACAGTGCAGGACTAAACTGCAAATGTGGTTGGGCCACATAATAAAAATATTACATTTTGTCTGAAGAAAAAGCGGATTCTAGACTCCTTTAACACTCAAATCTTTGTTATGTATGAGACAAGTTCTATGAATCAGTGCAATAATGGAAAGTAATTTTAAACTCAGTTCAATGATCCTATTCCCTTGAATCTCTCCTTTCTTGAAGTCAGATGCCTTATGGAAGAGCCAAGCTGAAGTGCAGCTCTACAGCAGTGCAAGGTCAAGAGACTTGTCTCTCTCCTGTGAAGAAACGCTGACCTGAAGGAATCAGGGGATTATGGCTCTGCCAGAGCCAAGAGATTTTGTTTTACAGAAGGAGAAGCCTGAAACTCAAACAGGACCTGGTAGCTGGAGAGCAGCCTTTGCGTAGTAGCCGACGGCCGTGGTTTTGAGGCATTGGGTTTCCAGACGCTTTCAGGCTGTAAGGATCGCTTGAAATTTGGGACTCTCATGAACTGTGGGAAAGAGTGCTGCTATATTTTCTTTTTATTTTCAAGTGCAAGCTTGTGTGTGACTAAGAGAGTGAAACAGAGGAGAGTAAAGTAGTGCTGGGGACCATGCCAGAGCAGACTAACAGGCAAAGCAAATGAATACCAGTCTGTTAGCATATCTTCTGACCAGTGTTTCTCTAAATATACATATTCCTTCAAGAATTGGGTCTTATGTCATACTTAACGAATGAAAAAGAAGATGGCAAATGAGTATAGCCCAAGAGTGAAGAGCAGCGCGGTGCTGCTGAGGCTCGAGTCCTCCGCTGCCTGCAGAGCTAAACACAGTCTCTCTGCCTTTCCAGTCGAGATGTGTTGGGCAGTGGGAGTGCCTATTCAACCAGTAATCATGATTAGGAGAATCAATTTTATGTTGTGATTTGGGCACTGGCTTAAGTTATGGACTGACTAATGCTAACTTTGTTTCCCCCTGCCCACTATGCTGCCACGGGAATGACAGCTTTTGTCACTGCTGCCCTACAGTGAGCACCAGTACACAGAGTGTGCTACCAGTCTGGGGTATGTGCCGGTGTCCACAACAGTCAGGGAAGAGACTCCCACTGAACCCAAAAGGCTTTGGATCCCATTCTATCAATTCTGCCTATTGTTTTCACTGTTTTCCATAGAAATACACAGCAAAGAAAGCATCAGTGAAGGGGTGGAAAAATTCCAGGTCAAGCTGCTAGCTGATGGATTTTCTAATTGTTGAGTTTCTGTGCTACAGAGCTCAGTCAATGATTAAAATCACGTCTCCAGACAAGTGAACAACATTTGTTAGAATTTGTTTTCTTTGAGCTTTGGCTAGTGAAGAGTTTTCTTTCCATTCTCTCTTGCTGTGCAACACTTTCATTCAGTAAATTGTTGTCTTGCTGCAGACATAGCAATGTCCCAAAATAGCTTTATTCTTGAACTCATGTTTATCAAAACAAGTCTTTGCAGAAACTACTTTAACGTTTTTTCCAACTCCAGTAGCACATAGTGGACTTTTTCAGTTAAACCTAGAGCAAATATCTTGAAAGGAGCACTTCATTTTAATTAAGCTACATAAGATTGCATTTCTAAACACTCCAGCACTGAATCACTTACTGGAACATGGTTATTACTTACTGCAAAGCAGGACTGTAGTCCTTTTCAGTACATACATTTGTGCATCAGAGTAACACCTAAATAAATTAATCACATAGCACAGCTGTCTAGCTAATGATTAGAGGCTGCAGGACTGACTCAAGGAAAAAGCAATGTAAAAACTGCCCCTAAACTTTACCTGATCACTTGTAAATGTGGTTCAGTTTCTCTTTGAATTCTATGGGTTTGTCTTTTCAGAGCAGAAGGTGATCCAGTAAATGTAGTTGAAGGCAGAAATCAGAAGGCTCTTGTTGGTCTTTGTGACAGTACCAGCTGGGCTAAAATTGAGCACATGGGTCTAAAGATACTAAGGTCTTACTCCTGTTTGAATTTCTTACCCCTGGGCTGCAGATGTCTGAATAACGCTGCAGTGCTAGAGAGTCTTTTACATAGAGTTTGATCAGCTTTTTGGGGTTTTTTGCAGAAAACTGTGTATTTTTCAAACATATTTCTGTTTTCTGTGTGAAAGGAAATAGTTGAGGAAAAGTTGGTCAGGTGTGTAGAATGTTTTTCTGGACTTGCAGATCTGGGTTGGATGCAGACTTCCAAGCAGGGCAATGTACTGGCCTGGCTGAAAATGTGGTAGATATTTTGCTGTCTCAACAGTGTATTTATTTTAGACTGAAACTGATAGAGCCTTGTTAGATGTGCACTGCTGTGTGGGTGAGGGAGGCACACACGCCTAGATAGAAAGGCCATATTGCAGTTCCCATGATTTTACACTCTTGGAGTTAGGAGACCTGCCAACATATTTTAGCCTATTGCTTGTGTCTGAATTGTTCATTTGGAAAACCTGATATTGGCAATTTGGTCTCATAATTGTTTGGATTGGATGAAGTAGCTTATAAAATTCATACTCTGTTTCTTGTTTAAATCAGTGCAGCTTTTTCAATCAGATTTCTAATGAAATGAAGAAATAGAAATTTTCTTCTGTTTTTTTCCCTTTTGGTGAAACATTCTTGCCAAGAGATTACCTGGCAAGAGAGTTTATGAGGAATTAATTTAAGCATGTGCTTAAATAATGTTCAGCAGCTTACTTAAGGCCAAAATTTCACAAATACTTTAGGTATTTCATTTGGCAAGCAAAAATCCAAAGATGCATTTTCAAAGGCATCTAGGCAGGTTTACATCTTGATAACTGAGTCCAAAAATAACAATTCAATCAAAGCTTTAAAAATAATGCTACAATAATCATCCAGGTATCCGGTAAAAATCTGTTCTAAAGTGTCTGTATATCTATTTGAAAAGGGCCAAATGCTTTTGTCAGCCGTATCATGGGGTTAATTTCAGCTGTAATGCTCAAGTTACCCATCTTTTTTTTTTAATTATATAACAGATATTTTTGTGTCTTGTTTTCTATAATTGAAGAAACCCCTGAGATGTAGTATAAGATTTATTGAGTTTCACACAAAACTGGAATTAAAGCCAAGTAACAGTATTGAGCATTTAGGGTAGCACTACAAAGGCTAACTCACTGAACTTTTGTGCACATACATGGAGTCAAGGAAAAGATAATGACAATTCCCATCAGAAAAGGGAAAAACCATAGATGTACCCAGTGCCACAGGCGTGGAAATGGGAACAGAGCAATACCTGGATTCCTGTCCTCAGTGAGCATCACGAGTACTAGTCATCTGTGCCTCTTTGTTCTGCTCTCAGACTGTTTCTTGGGGTTTCCTGAAGCAAACTGAACTAAAAGAAATGGAAATCAACATAGTCATTCAGTTCACTTCAACAATTCCCTTTATAGTAAGCTCCTTATGAATTTACAGTTAAATAAGTAGATTTTCCTAACTGTGATCAGTTACAATAGTAATAGGATTTTGCTAGTTTTCTGATTGGATCAAAATGCAGATGCTTCTGAAGCATAATTACCCTTTATTTCCCTAAACAACAGTGTAAAGGAAGTTACAAAAGCACTAGAAAAAGACTTTGAAAAGAGAGTAAATTGTGATTAAATTAATGCTTTTTTAGAATGTTGGCATATATGTATTTGGAGAATCAATGAATGCATTTTGCATTCCTTATAATGTATATGAAAAAACCAATCTATCAGTTCATAGTTCTGCATTCATAATAATGAAGTTTCAAAGAGTGAAGCAGGAGGGTTTTTTTTTCCTCTTTAGGTGGAACATCAGTGATCTATTTATGTTAATTTGGAGTACATGGTTCAGTGACACACAGTTAAATGTATATCATTGACCTGACTGGGAGCTGATAACATATACCATGTATCAGAATCACACCAGTAATTGCAATATTTTTGTAATTATAACTAAAATTAATTATTTTTTTTTTAAATTTCTGGCCAGAGCACTTCACCCCTATAGGGCAGAGGCAAACCACCAGAATAAGAGTAAGATCTGGGATTTGAGGCTGATAAGGTGTTACATAAGCAAACAGCAGATGTGTGGAGCTACTGGAATGAAAAATACTGCTGCATTGCAGTAAAAATTTCTGTCGTTTTTAAGTTTTACCTTATAACAAGAGAAATATGTGCAAGAGAAATTTTCTGGGGATATTCCCTCTGTAATTGACAGTATATGTCCTTATACACAATTTCTTGCCTTGAACAGAGAGGTAGATAAAGAATGATCAGTCTTCCTGCTTACCATTCAGCTGTTTCTTTTTCTGAGATTTTTCTTTTACACCTAACACCAAGGTATGAACTAAGTATTTGATAATGAAATTAAATGTGAATCAATCTAGAGAAGAATCTGGCAAAAAGAATTTGACAGAGGCCCATTTTGATGAAGCATTTGTTTAGGTAGTGTATTTTATTCTCTGTGCAAATCCTTCGATAGTCATCTAACAGAAGTATCTCATTTCTCTACATTGACAATTTGGGTTAAAGATCATCTTATGTACATCTGTCATCTTGTTCTGCTCATCCCTAATGTTCAGCATAGGTGAGGTCCATAGTACAGCTTTAAGATAGCATTATCTGTGCAGTTTCTTAACGTGGTACTAACACTTCGTGCAAAACAATGGACCAGCTGATCTCTGGCAGGCCTGAGAATTTCTAGAGACACTTTTACCCACAAGCATAACTGAAAATAAACCTGTAGAACTGATGGAATCCCAAGGTGAAGGTGTGGACTCCTTTTCAGAACTGCCTGCAAACCGTTTAGGAGGAGACAAAAGATGTTGCAGCAGATCAGTGCTGTTCTGGAAAGCATTTCACTGAGAGCAAAACTCAGGCAGGGATGTGCCAGCTAAAACTGCATCACTTTAAAAAAGAAAATGAAGGTTTGATGTGGCTGAAATGTTAATTTTTAATCACAGTAGAAGAGGGGTTTAATTCAATAGTATTTCATGTCATAAAGGATATGGATACATTATTATATAATGATTTCTTCTGAGTTTCCTCCGTGTGGGTTCCAGGACGCAGGAAGCTTGTTTACATCATGGATCTGGATCGCTTCTTCTCTAGTGTATGTGTTGCTTTAGTATGCCCATTGGCACAGTATGTCTATGCAGATCTCAGTTCCTTTATGACACCACATGCCAAGCCCTCCTAGCTTAGCTGGGCCTCTTGTTTCTCCTAACTCATTCTTAAGAGGAAAAAAAAAATTTAAAAAATGGGTAATTGTGGCAATGGAACACTGGGAGAGAATTTAAACAATCTTGGCAAATAACATGTCATTACTGTAGGCTCCAGAAGGATGTTTTCATAAGAGAAACCTGCAGGCAATGCTCGTCCTGCACCTGCTTCTCCCCAGCTCAATTAAGAACCGATAGGTTTTGTTGTGTTATACCCTTCTTTGATCTCCTTGACATCAGTAAGGAAAAGGTTTGGTGGTTCTGCCTGCTTGAGAGTCAGTGCCAGGTACGTCCTTGGGTTTGGCTGCCCCTGTTCTCTGCTCTTCAGACACATTGAGTTCTGGCCATGCACACTGGGCACTCCATTTCTGGACTCTCATTTCTACTTCTTTATTTAAGGACTATACATTTCAAAGCTGTTTGTAGTTATAAGTTAAATGCAAAAATATGAGCACCTAGAAATGACTGAAGCGTTTGAATGAAGAGTACCTGTTACTAGCTCCCATTGGAGCTGTGAAGGCTTTTCTGCAGAATAGCTTGTTTGATTTGGATTTTGATCACCTGAGTTTGTAGATTTTTACTTTAAATTTTGAGTTTGAAAAACAGTAGTCTAAGGCTCTGCCAAAGTCATGGTCTTTCATCCAGTTTCACACTAAAAACATATAATATGGCTCATATAGCTTGATTACAGAACAGATGACTAAATAAGCACTGGTTTGTTTTGTATGGGTTTGAATCTCACTTGAATCTTCCCACAGACCTGAAGGAAGTTGAAGCACCCAAGTCCAGAGGCAGACCAGGCTCAGTTCTGCTGTAAACAATTTCCATGTTTCTAACTGAACCCCAGCTGGGGCTGGGGGATCGATATATTCTAGCAATCTCACAAAACATACATTTTCTCAACTTACTTTTTAAAAACTGATATTTGAAAAGTTACTGAATTTCTGTGTTTTTTTGATACACAGAATTTCCAGTGCAATGAAGCTATGTTTGAGGCCGTAGAACAGCAAGATCTGGATGCTGTTCAGATTCTTCTTTATCAATACACACTGGAGGAACTGGACCTGAACACACCGAACAGTGAGGGACTAACTCCTTTGGATATTGCTATTTTGATGAACAATGTCCCCATTGCCAGAACCCTTCTACATGTTGGGGCAAAGGAAAGCCCACACTGTAAGTAAAGAGCATAAATTGACGTCGGTAATTATCTGCAGGAATTAGGTTTGCTACTGTTTTGGGAAATTAATTAATTAAATTACACACAAAAATCAACTGGTTTTATCATAAAAATGATGATACCAGCAACAGTACCACAGTACTGGAGGACATTTGCAGCAATAGCTGCTTGTTGAAGCTGCTTGCTCAGTAGATATTTTTTGTTCTCTGTGTCAGACACTCACCTAACGAGTCAGGTTGAGCTTCTAATGTGATTAACACTGAGGCAGCTGAGTTAATATCAATACTGAAAAAAAAATCTTAAAGAATAGGGAAACAGGAACTGAGTGATTGATTCAAAGATCATAGTCTGAAATATGGTGTTTGTCATCAAAAATGAAGGGCCATGGGTTGTCTAGACAGTGGTTTATTTTGATTATCCTTGTGATTTTGGCTACGCTGCCTTCAGGAGACAGGTTGTGTTGAAATCTATCATTCCCATTACCACAGACTCCTTATGCCTAGTCTTCAAATGGCCTAAAATCCCACTTAAATGAGAATTTCAAAGTTGTACAGAACCAGAGAAAATCTAAGCACAAAACATACCCTCTCACTTTACTGGAATACCAATATTGCTTATAACTACATATCGTAGTTATAAAACTATCCTTTGTATTCCTTCATGGGCATTTTTATGCACAATTTGTGGGTTAGAGGGTGACTTACCAACCCAATTAATCAACCATATACCATGACACAAACTCTGACGCCTTACTTGTGTCTAAAAATACACCAATGTATGCGAATTTGTTTTAAACTGTCAATGCCTATATTTAGGACATTCCCAGCAAGGCTATAATGAGACTGTGTTTGAGGGGTCCGGCCACTGCAGACTCTGCCATTAATTTGAAGTTAGTTAAATTAACAACATTTAGTGCTGGCATGTCAATCTCAGTGCTCCAGGAAATTGCACCTTGAGGCTACTAACATTGCCAGTTTTTTCACTGGAGAGTGTGTGTGCATGTGCGTGTGTGTGTTGAGCTTTTTTGCCAGACCCTCAGTGTTGGTACACCTTTATTGCTTTTCTATGTCCACAGCACTTATATTATCATTTATTCTGGCCTCCTTTAACCTTCCCTGGAGATTTTTGCATAGTGTAGCTGCTCAGTGAAAAGAGTTTTTTAGTTTTATATTTATTTGTTTATTTTTCTGTCATGGTTCATGACTGAGGCTTTAAAAAAAAGTGTGACAGCATTTAGAGTACATGATTGACTGCTGAAGCAACATTCATTAACCATGACAAATCTAGAGGAAAACACAGTCTTGAGTGTTCTAAACAGCAGTAAAAAAGACTAAACTAATTTTTCATTGACCTCATCTGTAAATAAATGCAGTCTGATGGCGAGCAGGGGCAATCATAAATTAGTATTCATTTCCTGTAATTAATGCAAACATGCCTATGAACACAGAGAATATGAATATATAACCACCTCATTTCCATTTCAAAATATACCCACCAAATTTCCACTTCACGTATCTTGATTTTTAGTTTTTCTGATTGAAATAATGGCTGAAGCATTCTGAATAAAAAGCAAATGATTGCTTGTTTGGGTTTTTTTTTTACCTTAAGGGTTGCAGTCGCTACTTGAGCGCAAACTGTAGAAAGTTCTTTTCAGCACTGGGAGGTTCACAGCAGCTTTGTATGTGGCTTCCTTCTTGTGGGGCTGATAGCAGTTGCTTTGTCTTTTCTCTGCTTTGCTTTCTGTATTAACCCAACCCCGTTAGAGTGAAATCCATTCTGTTTGCATGATCTCAGGGCTACAAGAACACGATGCAGCATTTTCAGTTCTCTGTATTAGGCAGTTGAACAAGGCTTCCCTGGGCTGAGTGGGAGGGGAGGGGATTTCAAGGTAAAATTCTGACTCACCCCAATCGTGGGACAGGACAGATGCATCTCTTAATCTTCATGACAGATGCACAGGTCTGGAAGTATTGCAAGGTAGAGGAATTCCCAATCCCAAGTGAACACAGAAAGCTTCCTTACAGAGAAAACTCTTGCTCTCCCACTGTATTAGCCATAGTGATCCAGCTGAAATCTCATTATAATCCCTAACCTGATGCTGTAAATAGGAGGATCTGGAGGACAGATAGCTTCCATCTGTATCACCTGGATTTCCGCCTGGAAGAGGAATAACAGCAGATAAAGCAATAGAAAGTAAAACTATGATCTTTATTTCCACATGGAGCTCAGACTGTATAAATATTAACAGGAACCCAACATCTCTTAAACACAAAGTAAGAAAGGCCAGAGAGTACAGCATTTAAAATATTAATTTCAGGCAAAGCCCACTGTATTATCTTCTTAGTTACTCTTATTCATCTCACAGTTTGGTTTGGCTTGGCTTGTTTATGTTAACCCAAGTGAAAATAAGATTAAAATTTCCAGTGGCAGATTCAACATGTTTCCAGGTCCTGACAACTGTGCATCAAAATCTTGATTAAACAGATAGAGCCAGATCCCTAGGAGAACTTGAACCGATGCCAATTCTCAGTCACCTGAAGTTCTGGCACATAAAATCTGCTTTCTCGGGCCTGTTGTGCTATCAGATGTGTTACATGCTTATTGTAGGCACAGATCCAGGGAACTCTCACCTTTGGCCTCACGGTAAACAGGCAGTCTGAGGATACCGGCAGATTCCAGTAAGCTTAGCCATATGTCTCTGATGTCCATATGAAGAATGATCAAACTTCAGGAAGGATGGCTTCAAGCCAGCTTCTGAAAGCCAAGTCTTGGAGACAAACATTCTTCAAAAACAACCTTTTTGGATGTCTGAAGCATTGAGTAATTCTTTGCTCTCCCGTGGCTTTAAAAGATCCCATGGCACTTTTCACAGTAGTTTGTAGGGTTATTCTTAGACTCTGCTAAACTTTGTGATACTGTGATGAGGGACAGAGGGCAAAAGTAAATCCAAGACCTTCAGACTGGATAAAACAAGCATCTTTTTCACCCTAAGGACAGTGAAGCAGTGGAACTGGTTGCCTAGGGTGGTTGTAAAGCCTCTGTCCTGGGAAGTTTTCAACTCCATCCTGTGTAATGCCCTCAGTAACTTGCTCTGACCTCGTAGCTCACACTGTTTTGATCAAGGAGGTTGGATTAGAGAAGGTTCTTTCCAAACTGATTTGTCCCGTAATCCTATGGTTCCAGTTTAGGAGTAACTCACTCAGTTAGTTAAAGGTATCTTCGCTTATGTGGTGTTTTAATGTTAAAAACTTGTCAGTCTTATTCCTTTGTATGGTACAGTTCGATGTTTTCAGAAATGTCTGGTGCTCCTGGCTTTGTGCAAGGCCATCCTGTGCAAGGTTCATGCTGTTCCTGTAAAAACCTTAGGGAAACCAAGACCCTGGTTAAGCCCACACAGCAACTGCCCAGCACTGCTAACAGCAGCTGCTTGTGCTAGGGCACTGCTATGGGTAAATAGGGGCCTTTGAAATTGAGACTGTCTCAGAGGTCTTCTGCAAAAATACCAACACCAGAGAAAAGTTATTTTCTATGATTTCAGAATTCCTCCTCTTGTACACCGTTTCCTGCAGATTGAATATTAGATCAGTGCTTATGTTTCTTTTTAGATTGAACATCTTTACAAGTCCTTTTTTCTAAACTGTGAATAGTTTGAACAATTTCAGGCTAGGAGCAATTCTGAAAATAGGTTTTGATTCACCACATTTCACTGTCTAATCCAGGGGCTGGTTTAGGGTAATCTTGTGCTTAAGATGGGCTAATATCAAACCTATTTTAGTTTGTAACCTAAATGATCTTCATTTTCACCTTTCTGTAGCACACAGGATTCCATAGAGGCAATCTGAGCTGATAAATGTCAAATTAAAATTATTCTGAACAGTGCAGAAAAACAAACTGTCCACGTGTAACCTGCTCGGGGTCTGTCCAGCCTGGCAGAGGACTAATTGGATAGTACAGGGCCAAAACTGAGGCACAAAGAGAACCTGGAAAGAGATCCGTTCTGTACCAGCCACGGCCCTGAAGCACAAAACTCTCTTTCTTACGTTTGCCAGTTAGATCTCTTGCTCTGCTTATGGAGATATATATATGGTAGATGTTTATAACCAGTGCAACTTTCTTTTTTTGTATGAAATCTTAATGGTATTTCAGCAAAGTAGGGTTTGGATAGAAACCAAATGCTTTATTGTTTTAGGTTGTTTTTAATATTTCATCAACTTATAATATACAAGCCATTTCAGTCTAATTAAGATATTTTTAAGCACATGAGATACATTGGAAGACAAAATAGGCTCAATTTATTTATTCGTAAGGGGCCAAATCCTTAAGTGGTCTCAATTGGCATGCTCTAATCCACTTGATGACAAGAGAACTACTGGAAGGTGGAGTGTTCGAGGATTTGACCTTACATGTGTTATACTGGAACGAGTAAAGCCAGAATTTTGCCACGGAAACCCACCAAGTCATGACTGACTTTTCCCTTTTCTTGGTAGTTGTTAACACAGAAAGCAGGTCAGTGCATCTGGGTACGTTGGTCCAGGAAGCACAGCAGCGAGTTACTGAGTTGTCTGCACAAGTGCTGAATGAAAGCCATGGTACGGACAGCACGGAAAAAGAGAAGCAGCTGAAAGCCTGGGAATGGAGATACCGGCTGTACAAGCGCATGAAGGCAGGCTACGAACACGCGAGTAAGTAGAAGAAAGTGGTCTCAGAATTCAAGACAAGAACTCTATGACTGAGAACAAAGATGTTCAACATCACTATAGTCACTATAACTGATGCTGGTAGCACTGCTGGGAAGCTGCTGAATGTTAGGGTGGGGAAACTGAGGCACACAACTTAACAGCCTCCCCAAGAATGAGAGGGGAATTCACATTAGAACAATAGAGGACCAAGTATCTGAGAGCAACAAGCACACAGCTTCTTTAGGGATGGGCTGCATAAAATTGATGAGACCTCCAAATGCTGGGATCTAATGATTCCATCCTGCTGATTTCTCTTCACATTTACTCCTGGATCTCATCTAATGTGCTCGGAGTTTAAAACAGTATGATTAGAAAAGACTACATGAACGGGGAGGAAGTGTGATGGGGACAGTGGACTTTTTTTTTTCTGTTGGAATTTGATTTTTTTTTTTTTTAATCTGTTTTAAAAGCCTGGAGTTGTTCTAAACATTTGATGAAATAGTGACATCTGATTTTACATATAACAATTTTGAAAAATTAATCTTAATTTTGGCATCCATAACATTTCACCATCGCAGTCACAGCTTGGGCTGCTTTAAAAAATTGCACAAGTGAGTCTGTGCCCAAGAACGTGTGAATTTGGGCCCTTGAGAAGGAGCAAACAGGGCTGAATTGTTTCACGTGCAGATCCCTTAGCTGCATCCTGTTCAATGAAATACAGTCATTGCTGTTACCATTTTTGCAACCATATTTGTATAAATGTACTTACAAATAATTTTTCAAAATTCTTGCATTCTAAGATTACTTCTTCAAGGCAGATGTAGTGCTCCTTGTGTTAGATACTAAGTACAGGACAAACAGCAGTAGTGTGAGTTAATGTAGTGATACTTTAAACTAATCCCAGCAGTAAGTTATAGCATTTTGTGTTCGATTTCTGAATTGAGTCTGATTGATATTCTGTGAATTAAGCTTTTTTTTCTTTTAAATATGTTAGATCTCAACTGGCGAGTGTCTTTTGGAACTCCTTCTCTAAAATATTTATGGAATTTGCAGTTTCTGAATCACAATAATGTAAAAATGTTTTCTGTTTTTTGATAAATTTGAGTTTGTTAGTGAAACCATAAAGGTTTAATTAGCTCTTTGTGGTTTTGTCCTTTCTCTCTCCTCCTACCCACCCCAAGAGATTTATAGGGGCTTTTCATTGACATAATTAGCATGAATCTGTTTTATTGGGTTACATATATGCAGGAAGATATTTTTAACCAAAAGGAGCCAAAAACCATGATAGAAACAAATGGTGTCTGCAGGATATTGTTAGCAGGGGCGCTAATTAAAATGCTCAAAAGGCAGAGAACACAAACACCTACAACCCAAAGCTCACAATTGCAGGGTGATTTTCAGTGGGTTCTTTGAAGACTCAGAAACATTGTTTGAATAGGATTTGTTGTGCTGAAGAGCTGATGTTTTCTCTTCTCTCCCAGGAGCCCCTGAGGCGCCAACCAATGTCTGTCTCATGGTAACAAGCAGTACATCACTCACTGTCACCTTCCAAGAACCTCTGAGTGTCAACTCGGCTGTGGTGACCAAGTATAAAGGTACTGGATTTAGGCATCTTTCATCTGCCTTAACAATGGACAGAAATTCGGGGCGACAAAGGGATTTGTCTACAAGAGATTATATTCCATTGCTAGTGATGTTTGAATTTAATTATTTTCCAAGTTAATCGCTACAGAAGTGGAATTTTCTTAAAAGATTCCCCAAAGACAAAATTTTTATTAAAAAAGAAAAATAAAGTAACCAAAAGCTTTCTCCCTGAGTGCTTTGAAGAAGGTTGCTTGACTTACTGTGGTTAAGGACATGGGCTCAATGACTGGGTTGAGATGAGCAGTTATAAAACACAAGCTAACTTTTGGTGCCTGTGGGCTCCTGAAACCATGTGTATCCTTGTAAATGCCAAACCCACACCACCATTCCTTAAAGGAATGCCTCTGGAAGCTGAAGCTTTTGGCAGAGGCATCATACAGCCCAACTAATTAGCTATTCCAGGGCTGCCACATCATTCTTGGAAGAGCAATACATTTGGGGCGGCACCAGTTACTTGCAAAGTGGAATGAATAGGAAAACGCTTCCATCTGAATAGCGCTGTTGAATAGAAACGGATTCAAAACAGAATTTCTGCTCCACAGGAAATTCCAACATGAAAAATAATAAAATAAAATAAAAAAGTTTTATTGAAGATTAGAATAAAAATGAGAAATTTCAAAATTTCCTGTTTAAAGGAACTTTCGGGTTTTCTAAAATATTTGGAACAGTGAGTTCTTCAGTGTGGAGTGCAGCAATCCTCAGACACCCCCTTCCATGGGAGCCCAAGAACTTCCACAGGTCAAGGGACTGAAAAGCCCTACTCTGTTGAACTGAGTGAACTGAGGCTGCCTCTCCCCAGCCCCGGGAAGTCAAGGAGTGGGGAGCCTGAAAGTCCTTTCCCACTGCATCTTCCTTAATGTTTCCTGTTGTTTCTTTGTATTAGTAATTAAAAACTCATTTGAGAGGTACTTGAACCTTGGCTTTCCATATGCACAGCAATAGCCATAATGGTCGTGGTGTGGGGCAGTCTATTTCATGGCTCCATGAGTGGGTGTCACAGTGTTTGCTTCCACAGGAGAGGCTCAGGAGCCCCCAGTCCTTTGAGGGTCCAATAGTTCATGGAGCTCTTCTGAACAAGCTCCATTGGCACCAAGCACAAGCACCCAGAGGACGGCAAGAGTTTATTTTGGAAAAGCGTTCCTGAGTGATCTGCTCTGGGTGTTCCTGCTCCAGCAGGGGATTGGACTAGACGATCTTTCAAGGTCCCTTCCAATCCCTGATATTCTGTGATTCTGTGAAAAGGCAGATTCTCTCTTTTCCTCCCCCTTCATCTGGCTAGAGATTCCAGTCATCAGTGACTGTGCCCAGTAAGATTCTTTTTTTTTCAGTGTAAGAAAAAAACCCAACCTCCTAGACATCACAAAGCCATCAAAGTGATTCCATTCCTGGTAGCCTCAATAGAAGGGTAAATGACTGTATTACACCTACTCAGCTGTGCAGTGCTGCAGGAAGTGTGATTTTCAAAAACATCAAAGACCTTTAGAAGCCCAAATCTAATTTTCAGCAATGGGTTGGGTTGCCAGGAAACTAAATTTCATTTAAGGGCTTCCTACTGCCTGATTTACTTGTGAAAACGATACTTGGCCTCCTAAAACACTTACATTCACCTGAAAGTATCAGGCTCTCTGTAACACATGTATTGTAAACAACCCTGAATTTTTGCCCACATTCTAATTATAACGATTGTTGATATTTTCACAGTAAAGTGAATTACCGAATAGAATTGATTTTTAAAAGTAATTTTCAAAAGGTCATATTTTTGTCTTGTTCATCTGGCTTGTGTCTGGGCTGCACCATGTCAACTTTGTCCTCTTTTCGGTAAGCACAACCGTCAGTCTAGGTAGCATTGCTGTCGTATTTTGAATTACCCTCACTGGTGATCGGTTTATGCTTTATCAAGTTGACAGTTAGTTTTGCCAGAATGTTCTTTTTAAATCCTTTCTCCCAGGAGACTTGCATATTTATGGTTAGATAAAACAAAAGATCATTAATAGCTCCGTTTGGTGACTTTCGGGAATTAATTAAGCACTGGTTGTAGAATTGTTTATTACATTATGGAGTGGGATTCTTTGTGCCACTTTGAGGGGGTCATAAAATGAACCTTTCAAATGATCACTTGCAAGAATGATTAGAACCAGCTAGCAATTACTAGCTCTGAAAGGAGAGCTTGATAACATTGTCTGAGGATCCTTTTAGTCAGACACCAACCTCCTATCCAGAAAACATCTAAGCATTTTGCTAACTCAGGGACAAAAATAAGCTGTTAGCTGTGGTTTTTCCTCTCTGTACTTCACCATTGCTTTTTCTAGGCAAATTAAAATTCAGGAGTGTTTGCAGCAGTGTTTAGGGAATACCTGCTCATTAACAGAAGCTAATAATGTTCTTTTCTCTGGATGTGAATTATAGGGGATAAAAACTGACATCAGTTTAATATAGTTCCCTAAAAACATTGAGAAATGGACATTTCCTTTTTTTCTTTTTTTTTTGTGTGTCATCTTTTCTTTTTTTTAAGTTTATTTTTCCGAAGCTTTATTTGCCCAAATGTCATTTAGAAACTGGGCTTGGAACATTAGCAAACTGCCTGCTATTTTCCTGTGTGTGATCTTTTCCCTTGTTAGCTGTATAGCTTGCAAATAATAATACAGGAGTATAATACTTTGCACTCACTCTCTAACCACTAAAACCATCTCACTTCATTAAGAGATTTAATTTTAACCACACACGGTGAATGGGTATTGACGTTGGTGTCCCAGCTGGATGGCAGTTCAGTTGCTGCATTCTGTGGAGCCATTGCTTTAAGGAGCCAGAGTATTCTTTACTTCCTCTCCTGGGTTGTTGTTTAATGTTGCAGGCACCATCCTAATGGCTCCCTTCAGCTTCCCTCCGGAGAAGGCTACGGCACAGTGGTGGCTGACGTGAAATGATTCCTATGTATCGTGTAACTTAGGAAAGTGTTTTGAGGCTGGAAGCAGACAGGCATGGCATAAATCAATAATAGCAGTAATAATCTGCTCCATGCTAGACAAAGATTCAAAGCCAGAGACACCTCACCCCAGCCAGTTTTAGGAAGGATGGGAAGCGTCACTGTAGTATTGAGAAGAAGAACGCCTGACCCCAGCTAATCCTGCCCTAAAGTTAAACTGCACATCCCATCATGGAAGTACTTAAGCCCTGCTTTAGTTTTATGTCTTTGAGAACACAAACAAAATGTTCCTCACAAATACACAAAATCACTTGCCATAGCTTGAAGTTATGGTGAGCTTTGTGCTTACACCACGCTCATATTGTTGCTGCGGGATGTGTTTTGATCCTAGAGCTGCACTACTGTAACTACCTCCCAGCAGCAACAGGACCCACCCCACTTGGCTCCTGGGAACAGTCCCAGCAGAGGCGAGTACTAACTGCTCGTAGGACTTGCACTAATTAGCCTTGCTAGTTTTCACATCTTCCAAACAACATGTACAGAAAAGTAGGATTTTTAAAAAACAAAATTATAAGGAATGGTAAAGAGTTTTGTTGCACTTCTTTTCTGTGCATTTTAAACCCGGTTCTTATTTTGCTTTTATGGTGACTAACTACAGGTGAACCTCCTCTTATTGCATTTTTTTTCTGATCCATTTCCCATCAGAAGCAGTCCTGATACTGCTGTGATCCCAAGGATAGGATAAGGAAGGAAAACAGACATAGTGCTGATCATTGCCTACTGCAAAGGATCACTCTGCAATGGAAAATCTCCATTTCTGTTTTATTTACAATTTTTAAACTAATATCTCTTTCTTTTAGAGAAAAAAAGAAAGAGCTTGTATAACCAAAGTTGAGCTCATTTATTTAAGAGCCTGGAACTGAGAGCCTGGAAGAAAAAAAAAGATCTGGGCCATGTTTGATATAGCAAACAGAGCTGGTCTCTGTGTGGATACAGCTGTTGACTTGGATGCCAAGTTACTTCCCAGGTAGTGATGCTAAGTTGTCTAGGCCGCTTTAGCCCTTGTGACCTTTTTGGTTGGTTTCTTATTTTAGCAGAGTATTTCATGTTTGTCGGGACTGTCCAACTGCCTTCTAGGATTTCTGTTGGGTGGAGAGAACACTTTTTATTTTCTATGTCAGTACAGCTCTTAAAACCCCCAGCCCATCAGCCTAGATCAGGAAAGAAGGAGTTACGTCTTGCTTGAATTTTGACAAAGGGTCACTCCCTGCCATCCTTCTTTCAAGGCAATTTGTAGTTCATGTCATCATTTTTAGGTATGTAGCAGTGTCAGAGTAGAAAACAGAAAGCCTGGGCTTTCTTTGATTTCTAGAAGAACCCTGGTGATGGGGATGAATGCTCGTAGAAGTGAATTTTAGGTATGAAGATGTGGTGCTTCAACATTGATACCTACCTAAAGTAAATGCTATGTCCCTGCTTGATCCTCTTCCAGTCTATAGTGGAATTAAGCAGCATTCTCCATTCAAAGTGGTCTTGAAACCCTTTTCACTTTTTTTTCTTTGTATATTTTTTGTTTCTTTGTATATTTCTCATTCTTTCTTTCCCCAAAACAGTTTTTACTCCATAAAAAGGAAAGAGAATACATTTCTTTGTAAGACATTTGAATTTATCCTGCTGAATAGGTGTGGTCTGATATTTTTTACAGTAGTTCATTTATGGCATTTTATTAGGTCTCCTGGGCACTTTATTTGCACATTACATTCTGGTAGCTAACAGGACTGTGCAATTTGACTTCTATTTTTATGCCTAGCAAGTTCAGAAATGTATAAATGTTAAAACGAACCTTTCTATTTCTAGCTCCTGTCAATGTCTGTAGTATGTGTTGGACTTAGCATAAAATTTAAGAACTTCTATTTTTTAAGTTAGCAGTGTGTTTAAAAGCACCTTTGAACATGGATCACATACTAAGTGATGGCATAATAACTGATGTAGTTGATCAGACACTGGTTACTCCATTCAGTCTTTCCTCCTGCTTTGTGTTTTATAAGGATTTTGAACAGCAGCTGAATGGCTGTGAGAAAGCCCAGACATAGACTCTGGTGTTGTCTGCATTTGCTGTCTAAGAAAAATGGTTCATAACATGATGTTGCTCAGTTTTAGACATTGCTTTACCTTTTACATTTGCTTTGGCTTACCAAAATTAATAAGTATTTTTAAATATCCTTTGTATCTGGCTAAGCATTAGAGCTCCCAGTTCATAGGTATGGCATAAAAGAGGTGAATTTTTTATAGTCAGTGGCAGGACGGGAACTTAAGACCTTCAGCTTCTATCTTGAAGGAAGTTCCTGATTTAGCAGACCTTGACTCATGGGTTTGGGAATGTTACCTCTCTGCAGACCTACAAAAAACCAGAATGTCTTCAAGGGATTGTGGCAAAGTGTCCCCGCTCACCACGTTGCCTGAAGTCATCTTTGGTCCTCCATGGACTTTTCTGGAGCATTTACAAGCATAAAGGGTCTAAAACATAGTCAGTTCTCCTCTCTAACCAGAACATGATAAGGTTCTAGTAATTTGATCTGACCCACAGAACTGATTAATTAATGTAAATTTGAAATGAGGCCTTTGGTTCTGCTTCAAGCTCCTACCTCATGTTTTGAGCATAAATTGCAGGGTTTTCTGTTTTCATGCATGAGTGCCCCATTAATTCATGCATGAACACCCAATCAATTTATGCATGAGCACCCATTTAATTTACTAAGGAACACCCAGCTGGTTCACACATGAGCCCCCTGTTAACTCATGTCTGAGCACCCAATGAGTTCACGCATGAGCCACCCTCTCAGCTGAGATGGGTGTATGTGGCAGGATTCAGTAACCAGGGGCCACAGGTGTGGGGGGAGGTCAGGAGACATTGGGTGCTGGTCACAACTGACCCAGCTACTTCTAAATGGGATGGAAAAGCCCATGGGTGAGAGGAACCCCACGGTGGAGACAAGGGAAGCTGAGAGGAGGAAAGCAGGGAGGAGGGGTGTTCCACTGAAGTTGAGCCTGGGAAAAGCAGTGGAAAGGTGTTCACGTAAATGCTTGTTTAATTGCTTATGTTTTCCTTCTTCTCACTCTGAATGAGTGATTAGGGGTTTGTATTAATTGGCAATAAATTAAATTAAGTAAAATTACCCCAGATCAAGACACTTTTGCCTGTAACACCTGGCTGCAATGCTGGGGAGAGGTGAAAGCTCTTCAGGTTACTTTAAGGATGAATTTGTAAAGAAATAAAACCCTAGATATAACTAATTAATACATATAATAATTTACAAATGTAGGAGAATCAGAGGAAAAGCAGAGGAATCCCATTAAACAGATTACTTGAGTTAGGGTTTGTGTATTTACTTTTTTGCTAAGAGTGCAGTAGGGTGGTGTGGTTTGTCTCATTCATTGTGACAGGTTACCTTTTCATTCACATTTGCCCAACTGCTCGTTATTAATTAGACTTTAATATATTACATTTTTGGAAGAAGCTGAGCCTAACCCGTGTGTGCTTCACGTCCTTACGTTCATAGACTTCTCCATTGGCTTTGGTTACACAGGTTACAGGAGTAAAACATACCCCTGGGGAATGGAAATTCACAGGATTGGAGCCAAGCCTGTTAGACCTTTCTAGGATGTGGAGCCTTTGCATAAGAACCCCATTTATTCTTCAACCCCTTCTCATGGTTCTAGCATGTATTTTCTCCAGTATGTATTTTCTTTGCGCAGCCAACGTGGGATATGTTTGTCATTGCAGGGCTGAGACACAAATCTTGGCTGCTATTATAATCCACTGTGGCTTGTTAACCACAGGCCCACGTTGGAAGGCACTGTGCACCCACATGCCACATTTTCTTAGTTATTATAAAATCATTTTCTTAGTTTTTTATAAAATGTTAGTAAGAAATGTCATTTTCACTCATAGAAAAGGAAGAAGTTCCTTCTTGTACTGCAATAGCTGTCCTTATTACAACTGGATAAAGAATTGTTAGTACTTAGAAACCACTAATTAAATACTAACAATCACTAATTTTTTTAATTTTATCTTCATGAGAATTTTATTACAATGCAATATAAAATAATATAAATCATTTATTTAATGTAGATTGGCTCTAAGATGATCAAGCAAAGATGTGTCTTTGGCTCCCAGCCTGCTCTCATAACGCTTCACATAAATATCGAGACATAAAATAGAGTATTTTGGCTTGGGTCAAAGGACCTTCCAGAAACAGGGCCACAAAAAAGGGTTATTTAACAGCATCAGATATTATTAGCAGGCATAAAAATTAAAGGAGCCCAGAACTGTTTGGGAAGAAGTTTTACTGCAAATTAAGGATGTGATTATTAAAAAAATGCTCTGAAACAAGTATGGTGAAGCTGTATAGCCGTGGGAGTTTCAAAGGAAGACGTGCTGTCTGAGAGAAGTCTAGGAATGCTCTTGGTTCTGCTCTGACTGTCGCTCTGCGCAGAGGCCCTTACACCTGCCCATAGCTCTTCCACACTAAAACACAGCAGTGCTCTATTTCCTTCAGGTGGACATGGTGCTGTGTGTGTTTGCATCCTTTCCATTCCTCTTCAGCCTTACTGAGGTTTCCACTGACCCAGTACAAAGAGCCATAAAAAGGTTTGCAGAAATAATTGAAATAATCGATCAGATCCAAAGTAAGGAGCGCTGGTGTTTAGAGCAATGGGGAGCTCAGGTTTTAAGTAGTACCTAGAAATCCTAGTCCCAGGCCATGAGTACACTGTTGTAATTTCTGTGTTTGCACAGCAATATGCCTAAGTCACTTGGGCAGTGGAGGAAATCCCAGTCAGAGTCCCGAAGTAAACATACAAATTAAAAGTTCACTTGTCCCTTTGTAAATGCTGTGGTTTGTATCATATTGTCCCTGTCCACACTCTTACAAGCAGAACACAACCAACTCCAGATGTTCTAAGTTAGTGTGCATTTATGGGTGGATTAATGCAAAAAAGCAAATCCATGGGAACAAATGCAGATTCCTCAGTGCCAAACGTTTGTTTTTCCTAATGGAAGTCCTATCCCAGGATCCCTGTCAGTGCTCCCTACAGCTGGGGTGACTCGTCTTCCTCCCGTCAGTCAGTGGAGAATTTCCAAACGTGAGAGAGGCATGAAGAAATCCTGAACCCAAACCTGCAGAAAATGGGTTCCTTTCTTAATTCAGGCTGGAAAGAACAGTTCAAGGCAGCAAGGAGGAGCTGATGGAATACTGCCGTGTTCTCCAGCTGAAGGGCTGTCTTCAATATCCTTAAATCAGGCTGCTACGACAATATGAGTGTAAATTATTCAAATCATTTCATAAAGATCAGCAGACAGAAAAAGACAGTGTTTGGTAGAATCTGCTGCAAGTGCTCTCTTTCAGTCTTACATTTCAAGGGGAGCTATTAAACAATGCAATTATTTGTTTGGAAGCCCTTGGAAAAAAAAGCCAAGATCCCAGTGTCCTTCAGCCTGGGCCCTGGACTGGGGGAGGAAGGGAAGGAGAGAGAATCCTTGCTGTTAAGTGTGGGTTGAAAGCCCTCGTGGCACAATGCTTTGCCTAAGGTCACACAGCAAGTCAATAGTGACTGCAGGACCAAAACTCTGGATCCCAGCTCAGCACACTGCCCTATAGACTCCATCAACTTAGCGACAGCACTCCCGTCCCTCAGACTAATTAATCTACTCAGCAATTCAGTGAGTAATTTAAGTGCAAGCAAAAACAAATGCCAAGAGAAATGACAAATTCTGCTGCGGCTTGGGCTATTTACTTGACTCAGGAGAAGGTGTTTTCCTGATGGAATCTACAGTAGGGTCAGGAGGTGGGTTTTGCCTTCGCTTTGTTCCTTGTCTGTCTGTCGATCTCTCTGATAAGCTGTTTAAGACACGGTCCATATAACAGAAAGATAGCGAGTGGAAAAGAAACAGGTGAAAACAAGCTTCTCCCTTTATATTAAAGTGCATGAATTGAGTATTAAAAAAACCAACCCCAACTTGGCCACAAGTAGGTTACATAACTTAAGTCAGTCTAAAATTATGTGCCAGCAATTTACATGAGTTTTATGTAACTGTTTATACTGCTGTTTATTTAAAAATTACTACTTATCTTGGCGACCGCAGCAACACATCGTGCATTTGCTAGCTCTGGAATACAGGGCACCTTCATTAAAACACATAGTGACCAATATATTAAACACACAAAAAAACCCCTGCTCTGACATAACGTGAAGTGTCAGATGGAAAGCCGCAACAGCGAAGACATTCAGTGTTCACGACAAAGCAGGCCTTTGGGGTGTTCAGAACAGGACTGGAACATGCTCCATCCTTAATTCACCCAACAGCTTTCAGGTCCTTTGCAGCACAGTTGGTACAGTCTACAAGACCAGTTCTTGTTCCTGGGCTCTTACAAAGGACCCTCTTCATCTTCAGGTTTTTATACTGGAGCATTTTTATATTCCACTTTTAAAGTACTGAGGTGAGCTAGCCTTTTGTTCTTTCTTAAAGTCCCACGTGCTTTGGAGTTACACAAATGGTTGATATTTTTTGTTGACTGCCAGAGCAGTCTATCTCAGCTCTCAGAAAGCAGGCAAAGATTTAGCAAAATCTCCATGATGGGTTGCTCATGTAAAAAGTTACCTAATTTTACATCTAGGTTAATCACAAGGGTAAGACCGTGAACCAGCTTTGTACTGGTACCAGAAAGAGCTATGCATACCCCACAGAGCCAGGAGTGAGCAACACTGGCCTAATCAATGTCAGAGGCCATGGGAGTTTGTCCCTTGCTGTTTTGGGGTCTCCTGAGCCAACAAAATGCTCTGACTCTCCCTTCTTGCATTTTCTTCCCACGCCTAAAGCAGGGACACTGGTATTCACATCCTCCTAAATGGTTTAAAACCCAATGAGTGTGCATAGTGGAGTGTTAGGTATTACTTTTACACAACCATTTAGACAACCCTTTTAGATAACCACTATCATAGAAAGCTGAAATCTAGCAATGTAGAACAGGAGATAGAAACAGTGATAAATGACTTCAGTTGATTTGCTTTTCTTTACTATATCGTGTTGTCCTGTTCTCACTTGAATCAGTAAAATCACAGGGGGGAAAGTGTGCTGAAATCAAAAGTAAGCAAGAAAGTCCAAACTTTGTTATGGGTTTCTTTATGACTGATGTCATGTGTCAGAGAATGAAATTCTATCAAAAACAGCAATGCTTCAGTGTATCCTGGTGATAGATGTTCAGTAGTATTTTGAAACAAAGGGAAAAAGAAGGCACTATTCCAACACAGCTGCTAAAAAAATATTTATTTTTCAGTTATGGAAATTTTTATTGAAACTGGGGGGCAGGGTTTTTCCAATTGTGAGGTTTTTTAACTATATATATATAGTTATATAGAGGTATATATTTGAAAATTGAATTGTGAGTAACTTTGTATATACCGACTTGTTGGGTAAATACCCTATAGAAGAGGGGCTCTCAATCATAATGATAACCACAACCTGATCCACCAGCTAATATCACATTCCTGTGATTTCAATTTCATGGGTCTCAGCCACCACAGGGGAAGCTAAAAAACTAAATGCAAATGTTGGCATCACTTGGCTGTGTAACAGGAAGCTGAGCCTCGGCCGGCTGGGGAGATCAGAGGCTACACAGCTCTCAGGACCTCATGAAAGGACTAGGGGACTTGGTCACCCTACCGAGTCCTTGTCCTTCAAGGGACTGGAATATCCCAGTGTCATGCAGCAAGTGGATGAGGGGGCTTGCCCTGCACGTGGGACTTCACCAATGGCATGAGCTGGGGCACCAATGCCCTAGAGCTGTCATTTATTATTTCAAAACCCACCTGCTCCTGAGACGGCTTGATAGGCAACATAAGCCTTTCTTCCCCTTGGAAACAGCTTCTTCCTCTGAGCTCGGTGATCCTTAGAACAAGCAGCCATGCTGTGGCTAGTCATAATCCTCATGTCCTGCCGTTTCTGGTGGACCCCCTCTTGCAAAGGTGTAGGATTGCAGTCCTGTTGAGATGAAGGCAGTTAATTCCTCTCTGGGCAGTGATATTTAGATCTCTAAATATAAGGAGCACTTTTCTAAATGCCAGAACACAAGTGGAAGGGTTGAGAAGGAGACTCACATCAAGAATAGAGCTGCACTGTGAGTTTCTGTAGGCTACCCATGTTTTTAAATGCACCTCTTGAACTCCCAGTTTATGTTCGGGCACTCTCCAGTCCACAGAGCAGCTCAAAACTCAGGAAGCTCAAAAGCAGCTTAAAGCTGGTTATTTCACCCCGGCTTTTGCTTCGTGCTGTCTAAAGCAGAACCTTAGCACTGCCCCTCTGCTGAGAAGGGTCAGGCAGGCCTGGGAGTTTCAGTGAAGGCAGGATTTGTGAGCAGAACCTGTCTTGAGTGACACTACCTTGCTTTACATGGATCTTTGAAAAGAACAACAGTATCTGGAGTGGCTGCAAGCCTGGGGATAACAGGGTCAGCAGTTTGACCAGGATTTCTCCAATTTATCCTTCTGGAAATCAGACAACATGTCTAAATTTGCAGTGTGTATACATTGTCCTCAATGATTGAACACAGTGGAGTTATAAACTCAGAAAATGAGGGTTTGCAGTGGAAACTCTGACAGCCATCAAGTCCAATGGTACATATCAGCATTCCTATAATTAAGTTGTCAACAAAAACCTACAACATAGTACCTCCACAGTTTCTACATTTTCATGCTAAGGTACAGAGATTGCTTCCATTAAAGTTGGGGGTAATCTGGTATTTAAAACCCGTGGAAAACTAGAAAAATATACCCTGGAAAAGTTCTATGACTATAGACAAAACCAGTATCCTTTTCATTCCAGCAAATAAAAAAAATGTTGTGGAACATGCTGTGCATTCACAAACTGCAATCACAGAAAAGGAGCAATTAGGAGAGAAAGGAAAAATGAGTTGTGCTAGTGATACTTGGCTATTTTAGAAAAATGTGTTGGAAGTTAAATGTTGTATATGCTGAGCAAAAAATTCTGAGAGGCTTCTTTCTTTTAACATGAAAATACTGGTGTGGCACAGCCAGGAGATGAAAATTCTACGTGCTGAAATTAAAATACCTATAGCCTCTGAACTGTTCTGAATTACCAACTCCAATAATAATCAACGTGCAAATAAAGTATCAGTTCCCCCCTTGCAGATATACTTCTTTAACAGCTATCTAGTAGTTTTTGATGGTCTGTTGATGCTATTTTGCATGCACATTCATTTTTGCAAGGACTGAGGAAGAGCACTGACAGCAGGACTGCTGATTTCATAACCCCAAAAGCAGGAACAGGAGTCATCTGTAGGAGCTGAGGGGAGCACTCTGGTGAAGGTGCCCATTGTCATTTGGGCTGCAGGATAGGCTGGGAGGGATGTGTCAGCCCAACACTGCTTAATTCCCTTCAAAAGTGCACACAACTTTATAGGTCCTTGTGGAGCTCTGTAATTGCAGTGACCACAGGAGAATCAGGCTTGGACAGGAGAGCCAGAACCCACTGAAACCAATGAAGAGACTCCAGTGAGTGTCAGACCTAGTCCAAGGAGGTATTTCTGCACAAATGAGCCAAGGCTGGTGATGCGAGTTTTGTGGACTGGTGGAGCCAAAAGGTCTCTCTGCCCATGCCTTACCCTTTGCAAATCCAACTGCAAAACTGTACTTTCTGCTGGCTGGAATGTATAATCTGCCAAATGGCATTAGCAGGTCCAGATCTTCTACCTGCTCTTTTCCACTACTTCTCTTTCTTTAAAAGGAATTTGTTTAAATGAGGGCAAATGTTGACTGAATGTAATTTGTATGGCAATGTATTTTTAAGCATTCTTTCCTGAAAATCTTGTAAGCAGTATTTTGCTTTTCTCTCTCATACACAGAGACATGATTTAATTATTGTGTAAAGTTTTGCTAAACATTATTGTTAAGCATGACTTTTAGTACCCACATGGAATGGGAAACAGCTAGGAGAAAAGTTAACCTGTGAGTGGCTCAGGTACTTGGATTTCTTTGCTTGGACTGCTCTCTGATTTGATTTTCTCCTTCTGTTTGTTTCCTAGTGGCATGGAGCTCTTCAGAAGACTTTTCTCCTTTGGCTGGTGAAATAATTATGGATAATCTTCAGTCTTTGAGGTGCACCATCACAGGTCTCAGAACGGTATGTGCCAAATGACTCATTTAGATCTTCACTGACGATTTGCATCCGTGCCTGTTGGTAATAACTGGAGAGTACCTTTCTTCTAGCAATGCCTTCTAGTTATGGAGCATAGCATGTCTGGTATCCATAAACCTAAAGTTGCAAAGGAGTAGTCAGACAGATGAACTGTTTTATATGTTGTCATGCTTAGAGGAGACCAGAAAAGACTGAAGTGAAAGCTGCTTTCTGGATCACAGGATAATCTTAGTGCAGATCAAAGGCTCATAAAAGATCTAGTCCTGGCTGATGACCAATAGCTAAAATACCAGTTCTCTCTCTTCTACTTCTTCCTGGGACATACATGATGGTGGCAATAATTTTAATTTCTGTTATTTATTTTTTTATAAATGGCTTACACTGATAAGAACTGGCTCAGCGATGGAAAAAATTGATGAACGTTCCTATGGATTCTTAAGCAGAATAATTTTGACCATGTGTCTGAAAGTCTTTTTCTACAGACTGTTCAGGATCATTTGTGTGAGCAAACTTTAATTCACAAAATACTTGATGAAAATAGAGCTTGCTCAAAATACAGTTATTTCCCCAATATTTCCAAATGCTGTTGGAAACCAGATCAGAGGGGCCCAGTCCAGCATCCTCTGAGCTGGTGCCTTTCCACTGAACTCACTGCACACTGAATCAGGTCTAGGGAGTTACAGTAAAGCACATGTGTGACACCTGGCCAGTGCCCCAAAACACGGGCTCTCAAAATGAGAGAATTAACTTTAAAGGGTAATCAAGGGACACAAATTAAAAACAAACAAACAAAACCAACCAACCAAACAAACAAAAACCAAGACAAAACCCAAACCTCTACATAGAATAGAAACAATATTGATTATTTCTAGCCTTGTATCTGAAGAAATCGTTGATTTGAAGCACACTGTCTTCCAGGGAGCTGAGCCACAATATGCATTTCCTCTGTTTCTCTTTTTCTAACTGCAAAACAAAGTAACTGTTCTTAAGTCAAAATCAAGCAAGCTTGCACAATACTTACTATGTGTTTGTCTATACTATCCAAAGTATATGACATGTTTAAATTAAAAGTTAGAGTTTCAGAAGTGCTCTCCATTGCCTAGATTTATACATCTAAATCTGTGATAAAGGTCTGACTGATTTCAGTGGCAGCCAAATGTGCCTTCTCCATTGCTGTGCTGGTAGAGAGACTCTGTTAAATACAACAGGAAAAAGGGAAGTCCTTATTCCTGAAGTCTGATTGTACGAGTTCCCAGGGTGTGCCTTTGGTAGAAGGGGTTGCAGTCTGCTGGTTGGAACTGGTGTGTTTTGTGAACCCTCAGCAGATCACCTCTCCTGAAATCTCTGTACTGTGTTTCAATCTGTCATGGTGCATCACTTGATGCTGCTGAAAGCTACTCTAAGTTTTTTGGGGAAAACATCCTTGGGAGAGTCTGCTTTCCAGTTATTACATACAAGATTTTGTGTCAAGTGGTAGTTTTGACTCCAATTGTTTCCCTTTGTAGGGCCAGCGGTATTATGTCCATGTTTCAGCATGCAACATGAGAGGATGGGGACCTCCACGCAAATCTACTCCTGCATATGCTTCTCCTTCAAGTAGGTTGTTTGTCTACCCTCTTAGTTTGATTACTGATGCTGTTTTGTCAGAATTTCTCCCTCTTCAAAGAAGAGAAAAAGACGAATGTTCTGGGGTTCATCATTTAATTGCCATGTCATCTAGGAGTGAAATAAATAAATAAATACAAACCAACTCCTTGTACCCCCTGAAAATAAGCAAAATGATCATACACGTATATTTATTTATCTAAACTTTTATTCTTCTCCAGTCCTTTGACAGAACATTGTCTCTAGTCACTAAGACTTAAGAAAAATGAGAAATATTTTGATCTTCATTTCTCTGAAGTCCTTGCTTCCACCAGGGAGAGCAGTACCATCCATGGGAGCAGCACAGAAGTGCCTGGGACAGTCACTGGGAGGGTGTTTCTCTGAAAGGCAGCCAAGGTATCAAAAGCAGTCTTTGGGATTCCTGTGTCGGAGAGCAGGAGCATCACTTGCTATATATGGGGCTGTTTGTAAGATTATGGCACAGAGAAATGTTTCTTTGTAGCTATATAAGTATGGTTTCTCTGTTGGTGAGCACAGAAGGGTTAGGCAGACACAGCTGGCTGTATAGAGATAGCTGGCAGGAATGTGGTATTTTCAGTGAGTGACCTTAGTGACACGCTTAAGTTTTACAGTGAGACCATCAGACCCTAAATGGAAATTCTTTCAATAAGTAATACTAAGATCAGAATTTTAGCTTGAGAGTCAAGATGCTAGTTATTGCTGCAGTTACTGGGGGCAGAGCTTCTTTACCCACATGACTGCCTTCACCACTGGTTTTGAAAAACAGCAGATTTGTGCGTGGCAAAGCGGCGGCAACCTGAAATCACACCAGCGTTGCACTGCGAAACATGGCCCTAAGCTGAAAATTAAATGTGAATACATTAATGCTCTACAAGTTGTCTGTAACAGCAGCCAGAAGAATATGCAAGGGAACTGAAAGCTTCAGGGCTTAATCCTGATGCATTCCAATCCCAGAGCATCACAGGTTAGTGACATCCTTGGAGACGCATCTGTGTAGTGTGACAGTGAATGCTCTCCACTGCCCTCCTGTTTCCCCCACATGCACAGTAGCAGCCTGGAAAGTGGTGGCCAGCATTGTGCAGCTGGTCTGTGAAATCGTAGTAGATACTAGCATTTCCAGGCATACTATGTGAGAAGCTGGGCTGACTTCCATGTCATTTTTAAGGCAGTCAGTTCTTCTGGAGGCTCAGAAAGTTTGGAAACCCCTGGGATAGAGAAATCATGAAGTTGTTCGAAACTACCAGTTTGATGACACCAAAGCACTTTGAGATTGGTGAGTTCCAGTTGGTTCCTCTTGGCTGCTCACAAGAAATCTAAGAACTGGCCTCCCCACACAGAGCTATAAATGCAGCCGGCCCTTGACCTCCCCAGAAACATCCAACATGCAGGACAGTCACTCGCAGCTGTTACAATTGCCCACGGGCGACCAGGAGAGCAAATGTCTTCTCTTTCCATCCTCTCACAGGGCTTACTCTAGCTGCTATACTAAAAGGCAGCATATATATATATATTTATACCCTTGGCATAGTGAGGCTGTTGGAAGGAATGCTTGACGCCAGACTTGCACTAGAAACTAGACCTGTGTATTTAGTTTGAGTGAGCAAACTCTTGGTGGCTGTGAATATGTACATGGCCTCTATGCCAGCAAGATGGGGGCATGTCTCCAGTGTAGACAGATCTCCTAATAGCTTGATCCACTTTGAGTTAGGAAACTGGTGCAATACCTTTTTTCTCATTATAATGGAAGTATGGAAGCAGTCAAGTCTGGAATTAAAAAGCTCCTCTCTGATACATGCAGTTTCATCTCCTATTTGTTCTAAGACTGCCTGCTTTTTAAAACTGAGATTGAGATTGTAGCCAGCAGCAAATGAGTGAAAACAAAGTCTTTTGTAGGGTGAAGGTATGTGGGACAGAAGCCGCAGCTTCTTGCCTCACGAGAGCAGTGCTGAGCAGAGCGTAGGCTCTAGGGCAGGAGTTGCCAGCGTTCGTTCAGGCCTCTGCCGGGAGCCAATCTTCGAAGTGATTTTACTCAGAGCACATTTCTGTGGGTGTTGGAAGATGTTCATTCTCTGCTTTGCAATCGTTTTCCTGTACAACTGTAGGAGAGTCATTCAGCCTCAAAGGCAGAGGGAGCAGCAGTGCGGTCTCAGTGAGGTGCTGGAGAGTCGGGACGGTACCAGCTGAGAGCAGCTCCAGCACTGCAGTAGCAGAGGCCACTTACGTACCAAAGAGAAACAGCCTTTGTCTGGCCAGTCACTTCAGGAACTTCTAGGAGCTGATTGGGAACTCTTTGATAACAATCATTATGATTAATTACCTAACAGGCACAAGGCAAAGGAAACGTATTGTACAAGTAATAACAACAGACTTAAAAAAACCTGCTGTTTTTTCCTGCGTGCCCAGATGTAGAACTCCTCTAAAGCCAAGAAATATCAGAGGCAAGAAAATATTTTAAAACCTTCTCCTGCTCCTTTGTGTTTCATTTCTGTTTATTTCCTTTGTTCAATAGACTGGAAAGACTGCAGTGGAAGAGAACCTCGGCACAGGGGACACACTGAGGCCCTGGAACGTCTCCTTCAGCAGGTTCGAGCAGCTCATCAGCATTATAATTGCAGAGGTAAGTATAAATGTCTATGTGGTAGGGCACCAGCTGAAGCCTCTGTGGCGCCTGTAATTTTAGCAGTTTTCTAACTAGGTCATACCTTCTCATTCATCAGGAAAAGAAAGATATTAATATTGGCCCATCTGGAATCACTTTAGCACACTATCTTGCTCTTAACCCTTGAAATTAGTTGGATGAAAACATCTGAAAGCTAGAATGCACACAAGCACAGACACTCCCTTTCTCCCTCTGTACCCTACACACCTATAGATTTGGGGTTTCCTACAAATCAGTTTCACACAGCATTCTACTAAAATGTTTCAAGGATCTCTCTTTTACTTTTTCATATAAAGAAATACTTTAGAGAGTTAACAACCGTTTTGGATCAAAAGCAGGGACTTGGCTGCCTCCGAATGGAAGACACAAAGTACTCTAGTGGATGCAATGCCAATCTATAATGAAAAATACTTGCACAATGCAGTGGGAAGATAAGATTGCTACATTTTCAAATAGAATGGATCAAAACTAGGAGAGAGTTCGAATCTCAGCCAGCTCTTTGCTCTTCATTCATGAGAAACAGACTGTGCCTTTAATAGCTCAAGAGCCAAGGCAACAGCTTGGCATTCTTTTTAAAGCATATATAAAAACTTCTGTTCTATACGGGTTGTTGAAAAGTACTATTTATTTTCTTAAAATAAACTTCTAACTGGAATAATGCTTCACTGCAAAGGAACTAATTTTAAACTGAAAAGTTGAATTACCATGAAGTTTTCATTTTTCTTCACCTACTATGACTGTTATGTCAAGCTGCATCAATTGATTTAAAATCAGAAATACTTAGGGCTAAAATCATCTGGCTGAAGTGGAAAGATGTGGCCTTTGTTCTTTACGTGCAAATATGTCACTGTCACGATGATCCACAGCCTGCCACAACCCATTGTAACCATAGCAACTTAAACTATTGAGCTATGTTGCTTGGAAAGGGAAAGGAGATATTGCAAGAAAATGTTTGTTTCTCTAATTAAAATTCAAACAAGCATTACCACTTGCAGGTGGTCTTGGTGCTGAAAATACAGATGATGGACTCTGTCTCGTAGATGGCTCTTTCATGCTATTAAAGAAGTCCTTTTGCCGTGGTTCAGTTTTTCATTTCTGAAGTTAGTGTGGATCACAGGTCCTTCACGCCACCTTCCTAGTCAACAGGGAATAAGTGATGGAATATCTGAGCATATTCTTAGTATAAATTGTTTTACTGACATACCAGCCCAGAACAGAAGCCGTTATAAACAATGTGCAGAAAATCCCTTCTTTTGAGAATCTGACGCCAGTGCCTGGTTCTTATAAAATTCCACTGCTCCAGAAATTAACCCCAGTCTCAAAGCAAAGCACAGACAACTCTGTTGTTATTTCCTAACTATTTGTCCTTAAATAATAACTAACAACAATATAGAAAATCAGTTTAGCTCAGGACATTTTCTTGCATATCTGCAGGAAGATGTGGGAGCTCACATGTGGCAGTACCACACTGGAGTCAGCCTGAGCAACACCCTTGCTCCAACCAAATAAAAATCTCGTAATTGCTTGTAATACTAGCATTACACAGTAGCATATTTTGGATAAATCAGGACTGTAACATAATAAGAAAGCCTTTGGAATTTGCCTTAAACATATGGCTGATGTCAGTCCCTTGTATTTCAGTACTTTGGTAAAGAATCGAGACACAGAGTTTGCAGAACAAGTAAGAATTATGACGTCACTTTGACTCTAAAATTTGATTCTGGTATTGATCAACCTCAGTGAGATCTGAGGATTTTGATTACAAATCCGAGATGAGCTACCATATATGATTGAAAACCCCAAATAATGGCTTTCACTTCATAGAATACAGAGGTCTGAGCAAGATTCTTGATTAATGCAAATGAGAAGGATTCAAGTGACATGGACAGAAGCCAGCATGGGTGTGCTCTTATACATGAATTGAGGACCTGCCCAGGCTTTTATCCATTCTTTACCATGCTTCTCTTTACCACACTCTGATTATACATTTATATATTGTAACTTCTCTTTTCCTCACTTGGAGATGTAGTAAATAGTTAGACATTGTTTATGAGAGTATCCTTGAGTCTGCTTACAAACTTCTGCAGTGCTGTGCTTTCTAAATGAGAGCAGGACCAAGCTCTGCCTGAATTAAAGCTAGAGGAAGACAGAGACAGGACCCAAACCTGGGGTCTTGGCACCTTGGCTTTTCACTGAGTCCTCCGCAGCACACCCCACTGCTGCTGCTCAGGCTGGCTGAGGGACAGTGGAGGAGGAGGGTAAGGAAGGTGGAAAAAACTGAGGGCAGTTGATCTAAAAGGCCTCAAATCACTCAGATAACATAGGCAAAAGCCTCAGAATACAGAGAAGCAAGAAGAGCCGGGCTGGATTCTATTGCCCCAGCCTGACCTGGGAGGGTTAAATTGCCCAGATTCCATGCAGATCTCTTGCCCAAGTCTGTTCATTCGGGCTTTGAGCTGCAGTCTGCCTTTTGCCCCGTGCTTTGCATTGCAGGGGCTGAAGAAAACGAGCTTACAGAAATACCAGGAAGAATACATTGGAATGTACAGTGAGTTTAAGAGCTTTTGGAATTAGATCAGCTGTTGCTTTTGAACCTGCTCTGTGATATGATGAAATCTCCTAGGGAATTACTTAGGAAGCTTTGCTTTCATATGTTTAATCTTCTGGAAAACCCTGATGATTACAAACAACAGTCATCCATTTGTCTTCATAATACCATGCTACAGACTATCACAACTGAGTTACTACAATTGTGTGTCCTGGCAACGCTTCAAATGTATTTTTTAAGTATTTTTTTTCTTGTAGATCATTCTTTCTAAACAATTCTGAGTGGATTAAAGTAATTGTGGGATGCTTCATTAAGAAAGGAACACAACTCTTCAGTAAAACCCTTACTAGATATTTTCGATGTGAAATATGGTTGAAATGTGTTTTACTAGACAAAGTCAGAGGTGAAATAAAAATGTTCTAATTGTAATTTGAGTCACAAGCAGAGAGAAGAGAAGGATCTCTGATCCCACAGGACATTTAAAATGTTTTGATTATAATTATTTGTGAGAATATACAAAAGCTGGCTTCAGAAGCAGGCCGCAGCCTGAGAAGTTCAAGTAGGGAATTTAAGAACTCACAGTTTCAGCTGTTGAGCCTGACTTTGTAATCCAAAATATACCACCCAGTAATATGACTGTCGTGCCTATAGCTTCTTCGTGAGATACAGAATTTTCTCCTGAAAGACATCCCACCTTGAGCTGGTGGGAGTAACACAGAATCCATCACAGTCTCAAGCTATTGAGCTGTCTGGCCACTACTTATGCCTTTAAATGCTGCGTGGAATTATGTCTCCATGCACATTATCCCAGTGTCAGTTGTCAGCACTGCTAAAAATATGCTGCTTTGAATTGAGTTTGAACTTGTCTGGAAGTTTCCATCTTTCTGGTGTATTTTCATAAGGTTAGTGAAAACTCTAAACCCCATTTTATGCCCTCCAGTAGGATTTCGGTGTGATCTCACTCATCTTCTGCTAATTTGCTCCTTTATTCAGGGTCACCCTAAAGGATATTTAGCTGTTCCACAGGCTGGCTGATCTGTGAGGCTAAGATCTCAGATAATTTTGCTCTGAGGTAATTCCATTTACTTCACATCTGCCCCACTTGAGTAGAGGCACCCGCTTGTCTAGTGATAGGGCAAAGAATTCCAGATGATCTTCCTCCTCAGAGAAATGGCACGGCATAACAGACATTCCTCTAGAGCAGAGACCCCAGACACGCACTGGCAGCCTGAGTATGCAACTTCATCCTTGTTCTTCCACAATCCACTTATGTCACTTCTAAGTATCTGCTGTATTTAAGGGAACTGCAAAAAAACATTTATATCTCCTACCTGAGAGGAGAAAAACTGCTGATGTTGTAAAGAGAACTGTGTAGTTACTGCCTGCTTCGAGCCAGGTTTGAATGCTTCTGATGTAAATGTAATCAGTGGAAATGCTCTGATCTTGGGCACTGTTTGTTCACTCCTGAGCATCTATTAAAAGAGGTTATAGCTCTGTTGCTGTATCATTTACTAATATAAACCTCTGTTGTTGTTACTGGTGCTTTTCTATAAAGGTTGCTCTATATTATTTATTAGTTAATTAAATAAGGGACAAAGTTCCATTTCCTGTAGATCCAAATTGCCCTCTAATCTCAGCTCCATGGGTTTTGGCTTCTAGACACGATACTGTAAAACAAAAGCAAACAGCAACGTAGGGGAGTTTAGAGTCTCCATCTAGTTTTACATCATTTCTTTTGCTGTTGGCTTCTGCAAAGCCATGGACTAAACCCAAACCACTGAATAGCCCAATAACATATATTTCACTTGTAATACGCCCTCTTATTTTAATGCTGCAGTCTCTGGGTGTTTTGCACAGAATTGCGCTGCTTTGCCTTCAGCAATTTCCTCCTCCATTCCCTCCATCCTGAATATAAAAGAAAATGAAAAATTGCATAATTAGAATGAGATTTATATTCCTAAATTGGTCTTAACCTTGGAAGAAGGAAATAGTGAGACAGGAGTTTTCATGTAGCATTTGGTTTACATTACTGTGATACACTGAAAAAAGTTCACAGTAAAATAAAAATTATTTGAGGTCATATAGATAGAAAAAAATGCACTTTTTTAAAAAGGAAAAGAAAACAAAGATCACTTGCATCAAAGGAACAGTTGTGGATTTCGATGAGTCCATTAAAACTAAGCTAAACAGCACATTGGAGAATATGCCACGGAGAAGTTTGCACTAGAAAGACAATGGATTTGATGATCTAATAAGTCTCATACATCTGAATTGTGTGATTTCACCCCCAATAGAACCTTCTTCTCTTTGTACTTGCTGTTCAGCAGAGTGGTAATTATTGCTAACAATGTGTCTTCTTTCTGTGGTATTCAATGTGCAAATTATGGTGCAAATTTATTCATCATTGAAAACTATGTTGAGCACTTCCACAGATGGGGTTTTGACAAGAGCAAATTTAGATGTTCTTTACATGTTCAAACTTAGAATTCAGTAGGGAGACACGGATCGACACCTCCTATTCTGCACTGGAGGTAAGTGGAAAACACGTTGCTCTGCAGACACCTGAGCAGACTGACGAGCAGCTTTCAGCAAATACTTCCTCACGAGTCGCAGTTTTTCCCCACCGGAGAAGGGTGTCCCTCAAAATGTTTCACGCCTCCGTTGGGATGGGTATCCATGCTTCATCCAAATAAACAGTCAGAGCCTGGAAAACTGGGGTGGAGTTTCACAGTTACATTTTCTTTTTGTCCTTCTTTTCAGATCACAGTAAATATCTGAAAAACTATTATTTTTTTAAAATTAAATGTTTCTGTGGTTTCTGGCCCAACAGGAGGGGCATTGCAAAAAGCTATGCAAAAAATAAACCCAAACCCAAACGGTTTTAAGCACATGTTCTTTTAAATGCCATATGTGGACAACTGACAATGCATTGTACAATTCTGCATGCCCCTGACTGCCATCTGTTGGCATTCCCCCTGGGATCCGCTCACCTCACAGGTACACAGCTGGGCACCGCTGCTTCCCACTTCCCGCTGGAAGGCTTTCCTTTGCTTATAGGAAAGCTCAGGACATGTATGACAGAGGGGAAGACAAATTCAAGAAAGGGAAAAATAATACATTGTATAAACCTATCTTTTTTTAGAATATTTGGGAAATATTGGAATGTATAAAAATGTTGCATTGAAAGAGCTGGTCCAGGGATCCTTGCAGGCACACAGCAGGTCCCAGCTCTGACAAGAATTGAACAAACGAGTTAAACACCTTTTCCCTGGATTCCAGATTACTAGGGAGCAAATGTAACTGAAAGTTCAGAAGGAATACAGGTGACTGCAAATTGTAGTGATGGGGGAAAAAATTCCAAGGAAAAGCACCTGCACTTAATGCGATAGAGAAAGATGAGGGTCCCTCTCGTCGTTCCCTTAAAGCTTTTGTTAGGGTAGGCTGGTGATGCTGTGATGTTAGTGATTGCCAGTGCACCAAACACTCAGTTCTTACAAGCTTAAGGTATATATGGACAGAGACTGAGGAAATACAACACCCTAAATTTTCACTGATGGTTCAAATCTCTCTCTGGGTTTTTGAGACCATTCTGAGCGCTAAGAGCCCAGAGTATTGTTTTGAGCTATTCTTCACTTAGAGTAAAACACGTCTACCATGTCTGAGTTTGCTCCAAGTAAGGAAATTGTTTGCTGTTGCATATCACAAAGATGATGGAAATGTAAGCCAAAAGTTGTATTTGAGCATGTTTCTAAATGTTGTCTTTTGAAAGGAATATAGTGAACACTGGCCGGGATTCAGTATTGTGGTTTTAGAGACAAAGGTTCTTTACGAGACTCCAACTGAGATTTAAGTGCTGCGTTTGGTTTGCTTTTTATTTTCCATTTCAGAAAGTTCTAAATTACAGAATGCTGGTCGCAAGCAATCAGTTTCTAGAAGCCTGAAGCACCTTTTCCATTCGTCAAACAAGTTTGTGAAGACTCTGAAACGGTTTGTCACGCGTTTTATATCCCAAACATTCGGAGTTTTTGTCATAGTGAAAAGCACCCAATTCTAGTACAAACGCACCAGCAATCAGTCCAAACAAACCCAATACAGTCACATACGTGTAATACTGGTGCAGCTGGTGGGAAAATAATGCTCCAGTTCCTGTTGAACTCAACAGAATCCTTTCATTCTTACTGTTGGAAAGGGATTTGAATTGTAACAGGGAAACATTCTGTGCAAATACAAAGTGCAGTTACTGAGGTATTCTGGAAGTATTGCTCCTGTTGCTGCTCAGTAATGAGACGATGCTATTTATTTAATTCCTAATATAAAATGCAGAGCTCAGATAACATATTTTAATACTCCATTGGCAACAGGCAGCTCCTCTAGAATTCCCTCACATCTTGAGTTAGATTGGCAACCCAGCATGACCCAAACAGCCCACAGCCTTGATAATTTGTTTTAGCAAATGGAAGTTGCTTATGCTGGATTATTTCTTCTTTCATTGCCAGGAGTGTTCAGTTTGCTTTTTCTTCTTTGTATTTTGATAAAAGTTTGACTCTTTCAGAAGAGCTCTCCAGAGTCTTTAAATTCCCTAGGGCAACTACTTAACGTATGTAACTAATTGCAAGGGTAAATATTGAAAGGAATGATCTCTATAAACAGTTTTGCAGATATGCTGGCCAAATTACACTCAATTACACTAATGTAAATCCATAATAACCCACCTGATTTCAATTGAGTTAGTTCAGATTTAGTCTGAAGTAAACGAGGGCAGACTAAGCCCATTAATGATAAAAAGTTTTAGTAACATTTCTGATTTCTAAAGGACACAAAGCCTCCATTGTATACTGTTTACCCTGGCAAAATTCTTACTAAAACTGATGTCAGTGGCTTGCACAGATTCATAATTTCTTAAATTCCTGTAGTTTCACATCATCTGAAGTGATAAACTTTCCAAATATTTTTCAGAATTCACTGCCTGAAGTTGCACAATCAGTTTAACACAGAAGTTAAGACCAGATGATTCATTTTGTCTCTTCAGAACTTAACATCTATGACTCTTTGACTAAAATTTGGCAGTGATGTGAATAAACATAAATGGTGTCTGATGATGTTTCCTTTTTTCTTTAGGGGACTCTACTTATCTGTTATATTTTTTTACAAGGACAATTTATTAGTAACCAATGAAGATCAAATCCCAATCGTGGAAATCGATGACTCTCACAGCAGTTCAGTTATGCAGGATTTCCTCTGGTTCACAAAGGTAACGGGACCCTAATTTCATATCTCATTTCTACAAATTTGTTGTTAGCAAAGCATAGGCCTACGCTCATCAGTCTGAATATAAGAAATGATGTGATTAAAAAACTAAATGATGAAGTGCTTTACCTTTCACTCAGGTTAAAATGCAGTTTATACAAACTGTTTATATGGGTTAAATTCTGACCGGGTCCCTGACAGTGGCACCATTAACTCTTCAAAATGCATGACCCTACATAAGTGATTGCTACGTGGGTACATGAAGCTTTTCTGAAAATTTAGGAAAGAGCCTAAAGAAATAACTAGAAGTTTTAAAGTTGGTATTGTGTACCATCATTCAAGATACCTTCATACTATTTTTTATACCCCAAAGAACAGTAAATAAATTTTACACAATAGCCCAAAAAGCAATTGAAATAGCTGCATGGCATTTAGAGAATAATGTGTCTGATTCAATACGTGTTTCATGTTTATGTAGGCAACTCACTGCCAGCCACAGAAACTCAAAATGAGCAATATCTGCTGATTTCTTCTAAATCCAAAATGCTTTTAGTTTCATTTCCACTTTTGTAAATGCTGAGAACAAAACCTGATTGAACTGGCGGTGTTTTTGCAGTTGTCTTGCATGTGGGATGATATCAGATGGCTAAGGCAGAACATGGCAATATCCGTGTCCTCATCGACAGCGCTTCAAGCCAGGCAGAAGATGCTTTCAGCAGCAGCACAGCTACAGGTTGGTTGCCTTGCCTGTTTCTTGCCATCAACTTAGTGACTTTAAGATCTCTAAGGGATAGTACCATCAGCTGTCCTGTGCTTCACCCCTCCCCACTGGCCGGTTTGCAGCAGCATTATCACCTACAATGAAATGTGCCACTGAGCCTCACTTGCCAGCTGGAAGGAAGGAGCTGCATTAAAAGTAAAGAGTGGGAAAAAGAAAGGAACAAAACAATAGTGGCAGACAAAGAAACAAACAGATATGAACTGGTAAATAATGACCACAGCTAAGCGTGTGGGTTTGCAGATTGGGAATTCAGGAGTTACAGTCCTAATATTTGCTGCTCAAAAGCCTCTTAGAAGGCCTATTCATTATTAATTATTACTATATTAATGAAGCATTTAAACTCCAGGCAAGATGTAGCACTCCCTTGTGCAATGTGAGAGCCCGCAGCAGTAGGTACCTTCTGTCCATGACAGGAAGGCCAAGTTGCCAAAATAGTAATCTTGATTTACTCTTGGCATACAGGTACAGCTTCTAGGGCAGAACTGCCCTGGGAGACAACCAGGATGGCTGGGCTGTTGTGAGTTGTCAGCGGGGAAATAAAAATGAATCTTTCATTAGGTTCTTCATTAAGCTCCCCAAATGTTTAAGGTGAAATGTACCTTTGAGCAGAGAGCCAGTCAGAGACCTATTTAGACCCTTAAAAATAGAGACTGAGAGAAATTACGTGCTGCTCAGATCTTTTGCTGCCCCCTCAGCGTGGTGGCTGAGGACAGGAGCACCACAGGCACTATTCATGGTGTGTTTTAAGGCGTCACAGGGACTCTCAGGGTGGCTGCATTCCAGCCTGTGCTACAGATACACCCTGAGTGCTGCTAGGCAGGTCGCTGCTGCATCTTGATCCACTGTTTATGCAGATAGGAATTATACTTTCTCCAGCAGAAATCTTTGACCTTTATTGTAAAGCGTTTGAAGAATGGATTTCATGTTAGCATGAAATCTCAAGCTGGAAGGCAGACACTTTCATAACATCAAAAAGATTATGCATGATTCTTACAGAAAAAGTATACCCAGGCCTCTCTTTCTCCTACCTTTTGTTTGAATGAAGTCATCAAAGCTTCCCAGAAAAGTGTATGGTAAAGTCATGGAATTGATGAAGATCTTCATACAGCTTGGCTCGTGTCTTGGCCATACGGCCATCCCTCCTGTTATTGCCAGTCAATGCAATAAGCTGGGTTTTACAGCAGCTCTGAGAGCCACTTTGTGGCCATTATTAAGAACATCCATGTGGGGTTTGTTTTACATCTTTTGGCAAAGCTCGCTGTACAGGTGAGTAGCCTTCCTGGGCAACCACCTGTCTTGATTGATTTCCCCAAAGTATCCCGAAATATGTGGAATGCCAGCCTGCTCTGCCTTTATTGGAGGACCACCTGTCTTAAGCAGCAGCTGCTTGTCAGTCCTTTGAGCTGTCATTAGAGAAAGTTTTAACTGTATGTGCTGAAGGTTCCCTGCGGTGGGGTTAGCTCAGCCTAGGTAAGGTGTATTCCTTTGGCTAGCTCAGCTTCATTCCCTCTGTGCAGATGCCTTTAACAGAGCACAGACTGCACCTTGAGATAACCAAGGTTCGTACTACTTTCTGGGTTTATTTGCTACCAAAGATGTTAAGAGCAGAGCTTGAAGCACAAGAGATACAGCAAATGTGTCCATGTGGTATATTGCTCTGTTGAATTTCTGGCAAATTTATTGGCCTTAACGTTTTTTCTGTTAGCTTGGTCCCCTATGAACACCAGGATTGTCACAGATCTGCCAGCCTCTAACGGTGTGTGGCCTAATGGGATCCACCAATGGAAGGATGTCAATAAAGTTCATACGGTTGAATACATTTTATTGAGGCAGTTAATAGACTGACTCCACAGGAATTTAGGACAGAATGGAAAAGATCAGTGACAACACAGCTGCTAAGGCACTAGCTGGGTAGATTCAGAGACAACAGGGACTGTAATTTTGCCTGTTGTTACCACTAGACAACTAAAGCAAACAAAACCACAAGTGACAGGGTGCCAAGCTAAGCAGACACAAAGCCCTTTGAGCATACAGAGTAGCCACATATCTGTAGGTCCCCCGCTTTCTGTGCTGGGAACGTGCAGTCCGTGGGAGGGAAGAACTGTTCGTTTTCATCTCGCCACATTCATACGTTGCAGTGATTAATGTGACAGCTAACACCTACCTGCAACAATTTGTCCCACCTGTGGGTACAGGGATTAATACAAAATGAGTACTCAAGACACCCGGTGTTAATTGGTTATGGAGGACAACCTCAAAAGACAGAACGGTCAGAAGAAGAGGGAAGGTGCTGTGGAAGACATCAGCACTGGAGAGGGATGCATAAAGCTAAAATAGCTAAGTTCTGCCACATAAAGGGCAGTCCCTGTGCTCACTGCCTAGAGTTTATAAACAATTTAATAATAGAGTTTATAAGTAAATATTGCCTGCTAAGTACAGATAAATTCAGGATAATCTATCCATTTACAATGTCATTAATTTAATGTGCAGCACTTCCCTAAACATACAATGTGCTACATTGTGAACTCAAGTTTTCCTGTTAAACTCGGCCCCCCTCTATCCAGCTTACTGCAGATCTCTTCAAAAGTCACAAAGTAATGAGCATATTTTAAATGTTAGGCATTTTTCTTTAAGACATCTGGGAATCTCTTCAGTGGCTGGTCACTGGATTGAGTGTGTTTGCACCTATAAGCAGATGCCTTACTGTGTGAGGAAAGGGATTTTGACCAAAATATGTATTTTATGTGGAGTCTTTTAAAATTACTTTTCTTTAATCCTCACATATTTTCCTGGAGAGCTTTGCCCTGGTAGTTTGTTAGTTTCTGCCAGTTTTGTCTAGCACATTCTTGGTATCTGGAGTAAAAGGAAAAGGGTCCGCGGCTCTTCAAATTCCTCTGTGTTCCTTCACAAACACACCCCACAGTTTAGCTCCAGAATTATTTACATTCAACACAGACATGAGGGCCTCTTCCTTTTGTTGCTGAAAATAATGTGAATAATGATAAAACAGAGAACAGAAAATGGAGATGACCATTAATGACCCTAACAGAAAACATGTGAAGTGCCCACTGTGAACAATTTGGGGATGCGTGAAGAATTCCGTATCATTGCTGACATTTGGTTATAGGAAGTTTAAGATAACTGCCTAGCTCTTCAGTAATTCCAGTCAGAAGGAGTTCATTGATGCCAAAGGAACCACCACTAGAGCAGCACTGAGTGCTTTTGAAAATGGCATCCTTTATCTTTACATGACTTCCAATCAGAGGTTCTGTCCCAGTAAGTGAATTACGCTGCAGTGCTTCCTTTTACAAAGACACGGGCTCAGAATAGCCTTTCTGACATTCTCCACTAAATGTTGGACCAAATACATCAAAGGATCCACAATTCAACCCCCAAACACCATATAGGGAAAAGCTTTTCCTTTTGCCACTGAATAAGGCAAACCAGCTTCTCAAACCCAACTGTAGGGCAAGGGTTTGAGAAACACTCTGCATCTAGTTTTTGTTGAAGTCAATAGGGCTGAGGTCAGGGAGCACAAAGCTAAGTTTCAGAAAATACCACTCTCTCGATACAAGATAAATAACTCTCATTTTATAATTTGCTTGTTTTCTAGAATTTGCTGGGAACTCACAACTTAGGCAGAGTTTTTTACGAGCCAATCAAGGATCGACATGGCAATATGCTGATAGTTACTATAAGAGAAGTGGAGAGTCTTTATTCATTTTTTAATGGCAAATGGATGCAGGTATCCAAACTACAAAGCCAGAGGAAATCCCTTTCAACTCCAGAGGAGCCAACAGCATTAGACATCTTGCTCATAACGATCCAGGTAGTGCTTTGCTTCTCTTACTGTATGTTATTTGCTTTTGTAAAGCCTGTGCCAGAGCCCTGATTTTTGGAATGGTCTTGTAGAATTTTAGGCCTTAATCCAGTGCCCAATAAAATTAATGGCAAGGCTCCCATTGAAAGCGAAGACTTGTATTACTTCCAGAGGATCTGGGATCAGATTCTTAATATGTGAAATATCCAAGAGATTCTACAGAAATTACTTCAAAGCCCTAGCAGGGACTAGTACAGTTGCTATCAGTTTCGGGAAACCATGCTCTAGAATTCTGTAGCAAGGGATATAAATGCCCTTTAAAATTCTCTGAGATGTTCTTAAGCACCTGTACAGACACTTACAATTTCTACACTCCATAAGATTTTTCCATCCAGCCTTGAACACTAAATCTAGGTTTAAAATTTTACTGTTCTACTTAATGAACTTGTTCTGTGGGGTTCAGAGTTCCTTGGAGCCTGGTATAGTTGCTAAAGAATTCTTTACTGACCACAACCTTCTTTTAATTTCTGCATAACGTGCCCCTAGACTTCACAGTTAGAAAAATACCAAGGTAAGGATTGACCTTAGCAGTTGGTTTGCATGGTCAGATGAGATAACTTTGAGAGCCAGGGGTTCTCAGCCCTTCAACAATCTGGGTTATCTGTAAACTCACGTTAAACGGAGATAGTTCACATAAACATTAATACATGTTTTCTGTAGGTACCAGTAACCTATTTCTCGCAAAATGTCAGTAGCCAATCTCTCTAAAACCCAATTGCATATTTACCCAAAGTACTACAAGACAAATCATTGTCTTGGTGCCTTCTTGAGTAGCCTCAACTCAACAATGACTGCTCTGGCTCAATTTGGAATTAGAGGCACTTTCTTGGGCAGAGACTGTGCTTTTCGTACCGGAAACTGACAGGCAATCAAAATATACATTACCAGGTCTGAGAAATGTTCAGATATTTCCAAAAGACAATAAAACTTACCTGATCTATGTTAGGTTTAATGTATTAAAATGTGTTAAAGGTGTAGAAAAATGTCAATCTGTGCAAAAGTTTTATATTAGGAAACCCAAAATACAGGCCTGATCAGATTTCTACAGAGATCCTAGTGGAAAGAATGTTCCCCTAATGGTTTACACATTCCTATCTAATGCCCACCCTTTCTTGTATTACTTGTTTAATCATCCAATGGGTATTTTGTTCATGAAGTGCTTGTGAAAATGAGGGTCTAATTGCATTGGTTAGAGCCAAGCATAGCACTGGCAGATAATTTGATGGTTCCAAGAGTAAAGGCATAAAGCCAGGCGTCTTAATCCTCACCCACTGCAGAAGCACACATTTCTCAGGATGGCAGCAGCCATCATTTTTAGGGTAGTTTAGGGGGGACTGCCTTCAAAATGTCTCTTGGCTTCAGCAAATGCACCAGCGCTATTAATTCCTTCAAAGCTCTATTTGTTGATAAAGAGATTTGTTCAGAAAACACAGCCGTTAATTAAACTTTGCAAACCACTAACCCTCAATGCCACGGAGATCCTCCCGCTGGCAGGAGGTGAAACAGAACGGGTTTTCGAGAGCTGTAGGCTGTGACTCCACGTGCATTTCTTTGGTGACAGTACTGCCTTAGGCAGCCCAGGTGACAGCTTTCTCCCAATGCTGCTCTGCTCCCTCTGTGCAGCTACCGACAAACCTGACCCAGGGAACTGCTCTGGCTGAAAAATGACTGCTCCTTTTCCTGAGCTGCTTTTCAGCTGAATCAGTTCCCTGACCCAGCTCACTGCCGAACTGACCTGACAGGAGCGCAGAGCAGAGTGTTATTTGAACTAGTTTAAATCCTACAGTTGTAGAAGATCAAAATCTCTGGGTTTTTCAGAGCCAATTCCTGCATGACGTGGAGAGCGTAGAGAACCTGTAGATTCTTTCAGGTTTAAGGAAAATGTTGTCCAAGTGCATCCAAACTACCAGAGATTATTTATATGCTTAAACGCTTTGTGGATTGAGAACACTGTTGAAACAAAAAGATGGCTGTAAAAACATTTGTTGCTTTTTGATCCCAAACTCTTCCGTTTATGTGGAAAAAAAAAAAAAAGGGGACTTTTATGTCTTAAAACAGGACATACTTTCCTATCACAAACGAAGTCAGCAACGCCTCCCTGCCGGCTTGTATCTGGGTTACCTTAAACTCTGCAGTTCTGTGGATCAAATCAAAGTGCTTGTGTTGCAGAAGTTGCCTAATGTCCTGTGTCATGTTAAAATCCGAGACAACAGCAACGTCTCCAAGTAAGTGACAGCTATACATATTGACATCTAGTATGTAGAGAGAGAGTATTTGCTGTGAAACAACTGATCGAATTTGAACGCTATGGCAATTTTGCAAAATTGTAGCTGCCAGCACAGTTTGGCTGAGGTGTGTACCATCACAGACACCAGCACTGAACTAAAGGAGTGCCCCTGTGTGTTTCCAGCAATCTGGAGGCCTGGCTGGAACACCTACGTGTCAGCCCAATACTCTCTAAGGAGAGTATTCTGTGGTTGCTCAAATTCTGCACAGTGGTGATGGTCTCCACGTATCTGTCCAGAAGATCACGGCCTGCAGCCCCCGTTCAGCCTCCAGTGAATTCAATGTCAACTTTTCCATTGATTTTCACTGGCCATGGGGTGTTGGTGCTGGTGATTTTTCTGTGTATTCTCATGTGTAATATCTGGTCTCTCGCTCTAATCCACAGCAAACACACAGCAGTTGAAAACACCTCTTCAGACAAATGCCATCAGCCACTGAACTGCTCTGGCAAAGCCATTTTCCCCTCTGTCCATTGTTTCCCTCATCTGTTGGGCAAGTGCACTTATTTGTACTGCCTGGTCCTTCTCTAGTGGGCAACACGTTTTATGGGTTTTTTTCTGGAGCTTTTTAATCCCATATCCTTTCAGCAACCAGCTGACTATTTCGCATGAGGAAAAAGGAACTGGGTCTGTATGGATAGCAAGGATATCCAGAATGTACTAGTTAATACTAACTAAAATTTTAGAAGGAATATAAAGCCTCATGCTTTAGAGTTTACACCAAGCTCTAACTCTTGAAGTTTAAAACCAGGTCTTTACTTAGGAGAAAATGGTACCACATCTATGACTTGTCTTGTAGTGGGGTTTCCTGTCCTTTTTTTCTTGAATGTCTGATGCTGGCTGCTTTTCAAGACCAAATACTGGGCAGGGTGAATTAAGGATTTGATCCAGAAAGAGGATTCCCATGTTTATCAGGTCTAGAATGGATATATAGCGAGCAAATCAGGACATTCTCTGGCTCCAGTGAGCACAAGAGAGTCTGTCACAGAAATTAACCTTCCTGCTAATTGTCACTGTTGTCTTTTCCAATGCATGCTTTTAAAAATATTGTGGTAAATAGGGAATGAAGTATGTGAAAAAGAAAACCTGGAGTGAGAAGCCTTAGTGAAATATTTCAAAGGCAGTTGGACTCTCAGAGGTTTGCAAGGAATGTTCAGCCTGATGTACATGTGCTAGAAAAATTAAACTTTTCAAAGTTAGATTTTTAACCACAAACAATCAAGATTGCACAAGTGTAGAATGTTTTGCTATATGAGGATTAAACTATCAACAGATCCCAAATGCACATACACTGAATTCCTGCTTGTGCACTGAACTTTTGTTATATTTCTAATTTTAACTTGACTCAACATACAGAGATGAGTGGGAATGGATCCAAACACTTTCTGGCTCAGAATCTGTGGAAAGTATGGATCATACTTCAGACTGCCCTACTCAATTGTTCTTGTATGAGCTCCAGATGGCAGTGAAAGCTCTCCTTAAACAGATCAATCTACCTCTGCATCAGGTATTTTCCTTTGTGGTATTTATCACCTTTCTAAAAACCGATTCTTAAGAACACAACTAAAAGCTACAAGCTGTATCACTTGCAAGTAGGGATCAAAGCAGAGAAGTTTTGTATTCCATTATTCCAAGCATGTGTGGGGGGAAACATCTTCAATAAAAGTCATTTTCCTGGATATTTGAACATATAAGGATTAAGAGACAATTTTTCAATTAGCTCCTGTTTTTGCTTCTGTTAGCATATTTGTGCCACTTCAGGCAGGTGCAAATAAGCACTTTTGCACTAAACTAGTAGTTATGAGCACCTTTACCCAGTTGGTAAAGAAAAACTGGGTATTTTTCCAGGCAAGTAGGGAAACTGGCTGTTCTTTTGGAGGTAGTAGTGAGGGTGTATGAAAGGCCTGCTGAAGACACAGCATTCTGCTATTCTTTTACACACAGATAAACATAGCACTTCTGAAACACATAGTTCCAGACCTCCACATTGCTGTGGGTGAGGAGAGGTATCTGGCTTCTGGCTTTACATTCAGGTACAAGAAATGCATATGTGAATAAATAAAGAAGTCAGGGAGGATAATCTATGATGTGAAAGATCCATGAAAAAATAAGCTAAGGAGTTTGTTTCTTGTTTACATGAATTCCATTTTATTTTGGTCTATAAGGGTAAAGAGGGCTTAAAGTAGAAGTAAATCATCTTTATACTCACTTCAAGGTCTGTTTGTGCAGGGAGAAAGATGTGGCCTTAAAATAAATTAATCTGGTTCTACAGTTCTGGGTTTTGAAAGGTTTAGACTTTGCTGTTAAAAAAGAATCCATCAGTGCTGCACCTTCTAGCCTGGGAAGAGCCAAGTAAGACTCAAGTAAATCCAAAATGAAGACAGATGGTGTGCTGCCTTGTGGTCAGTCACTCTAATTCAATAGGGCTCTGTACAGGTCTCCATGCGAGTGCAATTTCTGTAGGTTATAGCTTTTGTGCATCTTTTTCCCTTTTCTTTTCTTTTCTTTTCTTTTTTTTTTTTTTTTTGAGTTGGGACTAAAATATTTAAATTATTGTGCAACACATTCCTTAGGCTGCAGTTGAGGCAAGCATTTAAGCTCAACTATTGTGAATGAGAGATAGACATAAACATGACCTTGCAGCTATCCACAGTAGTAAATGCTTTGGTGTTCTGTGTGAGTGAACTGAATTTTTAACTCAGCAGATTTCTTTATGTATTTTGGTTATTTGCTGTGGCAAACAGAATCATGGCAGTGACCCTGGAACATGCCCAGGGTAGGATGCAGCGCCGCATGCGGCAGCTCCGCGGCAGCTTCAGGCCAGCTCTGGTCCGTGCCATTTTCTCTTTGCTGCAGCACTTGTTAAACCTTCTCAGTGCTGTGCTGAGGGAGAGCTGCATATTTCTCTTAACCAACCCTAAATTGAATCTTAAAGGTTTTTAATTGAATCCATTTTCATGTTTTCACATAATTATGCAATCATAATCTTGAAAAGCACATGGCATGTGATCATTTTCTGCCTAATAAGAAACATAAATGTTGTTTTCAGGGGGGCTGTGCCTGTGTGTGTTGTTTTAATGTGGAACATTGCACCTTTAAATCTTTATTTTATGTAGTGACATGAACCCACATTTAGCCNCCCCCCCCCAATATTTATGTTTTATAAAAATTCCAAGCTTGATGTTGTGCAAATTTTCTTTAATGTTTTATATCATTTGGGGTGTTGTTTATATAAGTGCCATGTTGTAATTCTCTCCTATTTCTTCCCCCGTGCGTGTCCCTCTACAGGCTAAGCACTTCCGTCTGTATACACAGGAGGTGTTGGAACTGGGTCACAATGTCTCCTTTCTTCTCCTGCTCCCCGCCTCAGACGACGTCTGCACTGCCCCAGGACAGAATAATCCTTACACCCCACACTCAGGATTTCTTAACCTCCCTCTTCAGATGTTTGAACTCGGTATAGTAGCTTGCTTCACCTAGAAATATTAACCCAGTCTCCTTATAATAAAATCACAAAGTTGTATCTGTTTTCCCCCTTGTCCCAGTGGAGAGTCAATAAATCACATGATGGCTTTGGCAACAACACTACCTGTAACTGTGTACAAGTTACAGAGGGAGCAGAGCGGTTAAAGCATATACTGTAGCGATCATTATTGAAATGCAGAGCAGAGAGCAAAGCCCACAGTTATCCGCTATGTGTCTATAGCTTACTTGGAAGATGTTTTCTTTAAAAAACAGAACCAAAACATTACACACAACATAGCGAGCTCGGAGTGTGAAAGGAGATGCAAAAACCCATCCCTCTAAATTGTCACAAGAATAATCACCGGGTTTGCAGAGGATAATTTTTGCAGTCCCTAATTGCAGAGTCCTACTCAAAGCCTGACTCCCTCACGACTTTGTGAAAGGTCTGAGTGGAGCTTCCCATGGGAGGGTCATCTTTTTCTTTCTGATTCCTGGAAAAATGACGGAGACTCAGTCCTGTTACTGTGGTGCAGGAAAAGCCTGGTACTGGGATAAAGGCTGACACACCAGACTTGAGTCTGTTTCTTTAGGGAGCACGTCCTGTGCTGTAGCATATTCAGCCTTCTTGTTCACTGCAATGTTGACTGGATAAGGATTCCCCAAATGGAGCTTTCCAGCTGTCTCACAGAAGGCATAAGATGCTTTAGCTTCAAGGTCCTCTATTTCTCATTTCTTCTTCTTTGGATTCCCCATAAAGCAGCCCATAAGGATTTATTAGTTCTTTTTAAATTTAGATATTATAAATAAGGGCCTTTCTGAGCCCTATACACTAGTCTCCTCTGTTTCCTTCTGGCCTGTGAAACTGAATATCTTTCTCTGCTCTGCCTCAGAGAAGAGAGAAAGATACGAGCCAAAACTGGTGGAGTCAGTACACAAGGATCCACTGCAGAATAGGTCTCTGGTGGCAACCGTGGCCTTAGTGACATCTCTCTCAGGTGTTGATGTGACACCACTGCCAGCACTGTCCTGTTCCCTATAGCATTGCTGCGTGCTGTCAGAGTGACTAATGTAGGGGAACAGGAGAGCATCTGTTGCTCGTGTAGAGAATAACCCAGCCTAAACTGCGACAAGATGATAGCAGAGCATCTCACCAAGCTCGTGATTCTGCAGTCACAGCTCATCTGAGACCCACCATCGTCCAGCAACACAGGCTTCATTTTGGGTCAGGCAGGAATGTTCAATTGCGTTTGTGCCACATCAGCCGGAGCACACAAAGTGGTGCCTGTGACAGCTTTGGGATTTTATGCTGGTTGTGGGAGGACAGGTGACAGCTGAGCTGCCATAAAATTCCGAGTGGTTCAGACAGACAGTACAGAGCTGCTGCAGTCTGCCAAGGAAAAGCTTCCCCTTCAAAGGAAAACTAACATAATTGAAGAAGAGTTACTTCGGTGCTTTGGCTCACACAGACACGGCTGTAGTGCCCTAAAGCCAGACTAGGTGTCTTCTCAACACACAGCCCTGAACTCCACAGCTAAGCTCTGTGTACTGAGTGTATCGTTCCTCCCTATGAGGCATGGCTGCTGCCATCACCGTGCAAATTAATGCATGAAGTGTGTTCATCTCTGATGAAATCAGTCTCTGCACTAGAGGCTTTGCAGAGTGTTTAACTGTCACCATGTGGGACACAGCCCAGGGGCAGGGGTCATTCTTACTTGTGCAACAGTTAGTGTCGGGCTGAGAAAGGAAGAATGGGCGCTGAATGGGGTGAGGTGATGCAGGTAAACATGCAGCAGAGCTCTCTCCCAAAGGGCAGTCTGGGTGCAGACTTTGCTGTGTAGCAGCGTTGCTGCAGTGGGAAAGCAGTTTGTGAAGAGCACAGTATGGAAACCTGAATTTTACTTCTGAGTGGTTTTGTAAGTAAGCAATCATCTGGCCAAAGGCAGATAACATTTCTACATGACTTACTTATTATATATGTATCCCTGATGTTCTCTGAAGTGACTGTGATTCACATCTCAAAAATTAGAAGCTTCCATTCCCCATTAGCTGGTGGCTACCAACTATATAATTGCATAACCACAAAAGACTATGTTGAAGTAACATTTGTTAAAGTAATGTTGAAGGGTCTGACTTAAAACCACAAAGGCTAGAAACTTCAGCACTGAAGCTGAAACCGCGGCTGTAATTCACTCAAGAGTCCACCACATATGGCATATATACTGTAAGACCACACACTAGTCTGACTAGATCCCTGCAATATCTAGGCATCACTGGGACATAAGAAGGTAGAATTCCTTCTTTCACTCTTTTTTGGTGGGATTTTTATGTTCAGATTAGGCCATTGTTGTTGTGCTAATGGTGGGGTTGTGACTGCGTTTCTTAGTTTGATAAATTTTTTGTAATTATGGTGTTGTTTGCAAGGGATAAGTAGCCATGTGACACTGCTTTTATTTCTGTTTTTAATATTGATGGCAAGAAGCGCAGATGCGATTTACTCTTGAAACACCCTGAGAAATACCATGGCACAATCCAGAAAAGCAGGAGAAGTAAACGGACTGGCATTCGCTGCTGCAGCACCGTGATGCTGAGTGCTTCCATTTATTGAAGCCCCAGTGCATGGGCAAGTGTTTCTAGAAAGCTGCTCTCCCTCAGCCCGCACTGGGTCTGCCCCGCAGCTCGCAGGGGCAGCTGCCAAGTTCTGCCTCGGCACTTGCCGGTTCTGGCACAATGTAGCTGTAAGAGACCGTGGAAATGAACATTGGGGAAGCTCCACGACCCTGTAGCTGCTCTCTCTGTTACCCAGTTCCCTCTTTTAGAGGTGGCTCAGAGACCTCTGTGCTGCTCCCAAGTCAAATTACACAAAGCAGGAGGTCATTCCTGAACTTGTGTGTAACTCCTCTGCGTGAGAGTTCAAAGGATGGTGTGTGATAACACCTAAAAGAGTTTTAATAGTTTCACTTAAGCTGTGATACCACTTAAATGCTTTGACTGCTGAGTCATTTACATTAGTTACTGATTTAAGCTGGCCTAGCCCATGAGAAAGCTATCATCCTCTGAAATGGTACTTTCTTTCTGAAACACTCCATTAAAAAAGAATAAGAGTTCCATTTTCCAGTCATGTCGCTACTTTCTTGATAAAAGGAATGATGAGCTATGAAAACCTCAGAAACAGCCTTTCTGATTGAAGTTATCAAGGGTAAAATAGCCTCTGGAGTTGCATACTAAGGACCTGATTATCTCTTCACTTAGATATAAATTAGAAATGACTCTTTTGAAATCAGTGAAGCTACAGAGTAAACCCAGTGTAAATGAAAGGAGAATTAGAGGCTGTATTATTTATTTCTGGCTTAAAGTAACCCATCCAGAGAGTTAGTAATTAAATTTAATAACATTTGTGTTCTGAAAGCTAAGGATTTCATATTTCATACCCAGTGTATAACAGCATTTCCTTTGCACTTGGTCTTTTCACAGTTCATTTTTGCTGTTACAAGGAAAAATTTATAAGCCTGTATTGCCGCCTTTCTGCTGTCATAGAGCTGGACTCTCTGAAAACCCAGCAATCCCTAAGGGAAGCAATTTCAGACAGTGAAGTCGCTGCAGCCAAACAAAGACACCAGCAAGTTATAGACTACATACAGGTAATAGTCTGTTTCTGACTATTCCAAGGAGATTTTAGGGTGGCTTTCTTAAAAATTGCGTAGGGCTGTAATTTGAAATCTAAATGGAGAATTATTCACAGACATCATAAAAAGAACAGTTGTATCAAAAGTGCAATTCTGTTTTTATGAAATTCAAGCCCAGAACATGATTTCCTTGGTTGTTGCTTTTATACAAGGACTTTTATGGGTAAAATCAAATGACAGTTGTGGTGGGCTGTTACAAAGAAAGGTGTCAGTCTGCTTGTAAAACCCACCCCCATCTAAGGGGAGGGAAGCGAGTACCGCGCCTGGGTGTTCGGCTGTGGAAGAGTTTTTCTCCGTCTTTGTGAGCTGAGGACGTTTTTCACCATGATAAATTACCAACTTAAAAAATCAATATGAAAACTCAGAGGAGGACGCAGAGACGACCTTCACCCCCAGTGCCACAGTGAAGAAAGCAGCTCTCTGAGATGGTGAGCTCCCCCAAAAGCACCTGTAAGGCTGACCAGTGCCGTGCAGTCAGGCTGCTTCTGTCCCCCGACACAGAAGGATCACAAATGTTGTCACACATGTCTGATTTCCTTATTCTCTGCCTCTCACACTGATTGTCCTGTACTGTCCCCAGATCAGGACTTTACCTACCCCTGCTCAGCCCAGGGCTCTTCAAAGGACACCCCATTGTGCAGCGCAGCAAGGGCCGTCCTTTTGCCAACCATTCTGGCAATTGGTTATTTATAGGTCAAACTTGGCAGAGTGCATCTATGGGCATGGTTGGTCTCTCTTTCTCCAACTGAGGAGCAGATAAGTTTACAGCTCTATATTCCTAATATTCAGCTGACCTTCTATTGGAATAGGGGCCAAACCAACCATTTTTCCCATTGATACTACCTCAAACCAGTACCTGCTCCAGAACTGTGAACAAGATGAGAGTATTTCTGTTCCTCTCTGCTCTGAATTCAGATCCCCTTTGCCTTGTCCACTCTGGAGCTTTTGGCAACCTGTAGGGGGACAGAGAGGAATGTTCCACTGTACTTTCACTGCTCAGTCATCTCCTTCCTTCTCATCTTCCCATTCTCACTCTCAGAAAATCTAGCTTTTTCCCAGCACACAGGAGAATTTGGAAAATATTTAGCCTTCACAGCAAAAGTGAGTATATGTATATCAATATGAATGCTCTACATAGACAGTTCTGTGTTCCTCTTCACCAAGGTGTTTGAGTCACATATATACACTGGGAAAATGTGAGAGAACATTTTAAACTTCAGTGTTTTGTGCTGAATTATTGTGACAGTGTATTGGCCTTGTCAGGTTTCCTCTCAAATGAAAACCAGCTGTATTCCACCTATTGGCAAAAATATCTTAGCCCACCACATACCGCAATCTTCAGTGGTGACCACAAACCACAAAAGCATTTGTGTGATCCAGGATCTAAGACAGTGTTGAAGTCACTACACAAACCAAATATTGTGAAGAGCAAGGGAGTCTATATAAATGCAGTTCTGAAAAGAAGTCAGAGGGCAACTGAAAAGTAAAAAAGTTTTTTAAAAAATTAAAATAAAAAAATCCAGCAGATAAGGTACTTGGAGTCTTTACCGGAATGTTACGCAGCCAGAAAAGAAATCTACAGACACCAAAACTAAAACTGAAGTTGAGCTGTAATTCATCTGGTGTGATGCTTCAAACGTTCCTAATTAGTAAAAGAATCACAGTTCATTTAAATGACTGTCCCGGGAGACACTGTAGGATGGCATCAGGATTTGCATTTCATTAAACTGTGTGCAGTAGGATTTTTGTTTGGGGTGGAAGGAAGATACAGAGAGGAAACACAGAATTTCCAAAATCAAACAGGGGAGACGTTTGCTAATGGGCATTCTCTTCATGGAGCTACACTGGAGTCTTCAAATGATGTAGGATTATGAATTAAGCTCTGAACCATTTGCTATTCTTATCAGTGTATATTCTTAGCTCAAATTAACTCAGTGGCAAGGCTTGCACTGACATCATTAGAGTTGGGATTTCACCTTTACATAGAAATGGCCATACTGGGTCAAAACAAAGATCCATCTATCCAGCTAGCCTGTCTCCAGCACAGCTCATCAAGAACTGCCCCAGCTGATCTGGCATCTGCAGGATCTTTGGCAATAAATATCACACTTTGAATGCCCATGTTGTGAAGAAGCATCTCCAGCTACAAGTATGTACTGGAGTACCCACCTTACACTGTCACTCTGCAGTCTCCTCCTCCCTGATCCCTCCGTTACTTCCTTGATGAGAATTCTCACAGCACAAAGTACTGCTCCCACTTCCCTGGCCATTTGCTGACCCAGGGCTCTCGCTCTGCATCCTTGCAGGACGTAGCTCATGTAACTGCAAAGCAGTTTCTCTTAAACACTGCTATTTTTATACGAAGAGTTGTTCCTTTAAATGCAGAATCTTCTGTAAGAAGTGAAGTACATGGGAAGTTCTGGAAAGACACGGCATTATACTCCCAGCTACTCTCATTTGCTGGTTGCAGCAATACTTGCTCAGTCATCAAAGATCTTGAGTTGCTTGAAGATGTTAAAAGTGTTCCATTATCAAAAGATTCTGAAGACCCACATTAAGCAGCATCTTTCCTCTCTGCATAAATACTTAAAGCTGTATCGTCCTATTGATTTAGGCACTTGTCTCTTATTGCCATCAACAGGCATGTATTAGAACTGTTAGTGTCGATTTATGCTGTTAAAATGCATGTAGACCGAAATTAGGATAAGGAAGAAAATGCAGTTTGGCTCATAGCTGTGCTTCAACCCTCCCTGGATGGATATTCTCCCACACGTGTGTAGATTCTTCTGTTCTTCTAAGCTAGGTTTGAGCTGAGCACTCTGCTTTTGAACACAGTCCTGGGTTTGCAAGGATGCTCAGGAAGTCTTGTGTCCCTGCCAGTACAGAATGGAACCAACTTTTAAGTGTGCTACAAAACTGACCACATTTTTAACGCCGTGAGAAGATTATTTTCATTTTCTTTCCATGTCAGAGTTTAGGCCCGGATTCCCCCCTCCTAACTACATGTTCTTAATTGAGGTGCCTAATTTGAGAGTCTGGTGGCTCTAAGCAGCCTCTGCAGTGGTGGAGGAGAACAAGCACCAAACCCAAGGCTGCTCAGACCACCTAAATCTGAAGTGTCCTGTCAGGGGATCCTGCTTCTCTCTGGTGGCAGTGACTACACACCTGCTTAGTGCTTGAAGAAAGCAGACACTTGGGTAAGATTAATAGACAGCCTTAACTGTAGCTTTTCACTGTTGTTTTTTCTCTCAAGCAAATTGATGAGATCTGGAGGGAAATGAGGTGGATCACAGAAGCACTGCAGTATGCGAGATACAAGCAGCCAGCTGGCCTACCCATAATGAGGCTTGTGGATCTTTCAGAAGAACGTTCTCAAAAGAAAATCAGTTCAACCTCTTCACATCTAGATTGTCTTCCTTCACCTCCCCCCTCACCTGAGGCGAGGCTCCAGAGGAGAAAAGCTGTGAGTGGTAAGAGCATTTTTCTTTGTTCGTCAAGTGGAATCTTTGAGGTCACTTTTAATTATAGCAGTTCTTGTATTTCATTTTTTTTAAAGGAGTAAATGTTTTCCCATATTTTAACATCTTTTTACCAATCATTTGCCACTCAATATCCTGCAATCCTTCTACAATACCTGCAATCATATTTTGTTTTCAAATACTCAAATTAATTGCTCATCATCAGCCAACTCTGTCATCTCACTATAACAGATCGTTTAATGAGCGTGTTGGAAGGACAAGCGCTATCACTCTTAGCCATGATGGCCAGACTTGGTAAAATCCACCCATAGTGAAAGCTGACGGTGTCATTTGTTGTCTGCACCAACAATCTGCTATTAATAGATGGAGGGAGCTTTCTCTTTATCTCAATTACAACTTCATTTCTTCAGAACCTGGGGTAAAGAACCTTGTCAAAAGCCCTTCAGAAATCAAAGGATGTGCCTGTATTGATTGTGCAGACATTCAGAGCTGTATTAGATCAGTGAGGCATGAGGCACAAAGCAAAAGCTATTGGCCCTTTCTCCTCACTCGTGTATCTATCTATCCTTCACTGTAGTTTCTAATAATTGTCCAGAATCTAAGTCAGACTTTTCCATAATCTCCACTTGTCACCCACACTAATGTTACAGCCATTTTCTTGCCACGCTTTGACTGTTCCTCTGCTTTGGAGCAATTCTTTCTTACACTCCTCTTGCTTTGTTTCAGAGCACATTTTAGTGGCAATAACCCAGTTTGATTGAAGTCTCCTTCATATACCTCAGTGTTCTTAGTGTTTTAGACAAGCACTTTAAAACACAGAATTACACAAAGAAGTACCCACCTCATTGACCATTACTGCATCTCTGAACAGCTGGAAAATTAAACTGATGAAAGAAATGGATCACAGCAAATAAAGATGGAAGACGGAGCAAGTGAAACCTCTAATTTGCTAGCAGAATAAGGACTTCAGAGAAAAATCTAAACCATCATTCTGCTGAGCTGTCTTTAAGCAACAAGTGAATGGAAACAGCAGAAACAAAAGCAACAGATGCTGCATTAAACAACTGCCATGACCATTTTGGGGATAATAATTTGTTTTTTCAAATTGGCAGTTTTATACGGTTAAGAAAAAGGAATAAATCTACTCTGATTAGATTAGGTTAAAGGCCAAGAAACACGAAGGCAGAGGTGCTTTGATTCGCTCCATTGCCCAGTGCTGTTGTGTCTCAGCATCTCTCCCTGAGCTAATTTCTTCCCTGTATTACAGGCCATCAATGCAGAATAATCCTGAGCTCTGGCACTGTGTAACCCAGAGCTTTATCTTGTCCTGCAGGAGCTTCATTTGTTATTGCTGTGCTATTGGTAACTTACCCTAGGTCGAAGTGAACACTCAGCACTGTATGAAATCCACAGTTTTCCCTCAGACCTAATATAAACTATCCAGGGCAGGGGAACATCGGTCTGCTCCACTGTGTCATATGTTATCGAGCCTTCAGTAGCCAAAAGACAGCGGTGATTTCAGTCCTGGGGTGAGTTTTGGTCAACAAACTCACTTTTCTGTGTGTCTGTGTTGGATTTGAACATACAGACTGCACCTGATGGGCAAAAGGGTAGGTTTTGCCATGTCTTGCCTGAAGCCTCTTATACACACAGAGAGTTGCACCCTATTCATACTCACAGTCCCAGGGGTGTACATCTGAAGTAATTCATCTGACATCTTTAACAAAAACAGAATGTGGATTAGAGTTACTCTCTCTCCAAAATTTCCATTTTTTGAAATTTGGTGAAAACAAGAGGGGAAAAAAAACATATCCTTTTAGAACTTAATCCCAATTCAGAGAAAAAATTTCCCCTGCACTTATTTTAATACATGAATCCTTTTTGTTTTTCCTAATTCTGCCACCACCTCTGTGACACATCCCTAAGTCTTCCCTGACTACTGTCTTTCTGTCACCTAAGCCCATGGACAACTCCACAGCAGAAACACATTTTTGGAAAAAAAAAACCCAAACATAAATGTCAGTTAAACAGTTTCTCTCCTGTACTTGCCTTCTTAATGCTAATCAGTTCTATTTGCAGATTCCCAGCCCTGCTCAGATGAAGAAGGCTGCTCTGAAGTATTCCTTCCAACTGACAGTGACTATGACTCCAGTGATGCATTAAGCCCCAGAGAATTAGACCTGATTTACTCCTCCTCACATGACATATCCCAGCAGGCGGGCAGTGGCCTGGGTGGCAGTGCACCTGATGTGCTCCAAGTCCATGACATGAAGCCTTGCCCAACACTGAAAGAAGGCCTGACAGAGAGTGGTGCCTTTGATACTGATGCTGACTATTGCACAGAGTATATGAGCAATCTAACAATGTCAGGACTTACATCGAAAAGTGTAGACAAGTCCTCTGGCTCCAAGCAGCCATTGAGCTTTTTAGGGAAGAAGAAGCTAGGGAAACATCAGCATTACAACTACTTCAGCCGGCATCATCGGTGGCTACGCGTGTACAGCGAGACACAGTCTGGCTCTCTGTCTGAAGGAGTGTATACTCAGCATCTCATGACATCTTCAGATTTGTCTCAAGAACCTACCTCCAGTGAGCAGTTAAACATTCCCATTGATGGGTCTCGGAGCACTTTCTTACCTCATGCATCTAGCCTTCCAGAAGGTGGGAAGGGCACACCTGAGGAATCGAGGCAGAATGTCCATAGAATACATGTGGAGCCTTATAAAACAACATTTGGGGGTGAAGAGGGCAAGTCTTGGGTAATGGGCACAGAGTCTGTAGAACATAAGGATGTGCACAATGCTATGCAACAGATAATGGGTCCAGATGACCAGTCGGGCTCTGCTGTCTCAGAAGTCTTCAGCAGCACACTTTAACCCCAGACTGCTGCATTGCTTCTCGCTGCTCCACAGTGAGACAGGAGGCATTATGTGTACAGGGCCATACCTTCAAAACCACCTGTACAAACCCAGTTCCTGAAATGGCAACTCGTGCCACTCAACAGAATCCTAATCTTTTGACTGCATCAGCAGATTTCTCACCTTTCAGGGGTATCTGTCGTGATGCAAGCATTATTATTGGCATCTGCAGTTTGGCAGGTAGAGTCATAACAGTCACCATGTAACAGAACTATCTGTGGCTGCAAATCTACTCATCAGATTTTGCAGTTATCTTGATTTCCATGTATCTTGGAGCATGCAAAGTTTGAAGCATGAGTTGTTCTGCCTGCAAGTTAGCAGAAACTGTAACATCCTTGGTGTCGTCTTGTTAGGACTGTGTCCTAAACTTCTGTTAACCTGTTTTCCACCAGGCCCTACAAATTTTTCTACTTCTCAGCCTTCTTGAACGGATTTAGGTTGCATAGAACTAAAGTGCTAACTGGTCTAGTAACACAGTTAACCCAGAGTTTCTAGCCACTTACAGAGAAATGAAAACCCTTTCACTATCTAGAAAATGCAGTCGCCACCATCTCCAAATGCTGTCAAAGCCTGACCTAACGATCACAATGTTGTTTTTTTCAGGAGCTTAGATTTCAAATTGTCTAAGCAGTGAGTTATTTTAAAAGCTTAGGAGGTGAACCTTTGAGGTCAAGAGCAGGGAGAATGAGGCCACATTCTGAAGAAATAATATGCAGGGTCTAAGTGAGCCTGAAGCAAAGCCCAGTCTTTCCTTGTGCCCCCCCACCCCCACCCCAAGAGCGCGTTTCTTTATGTTGGGATCACTCCTGTACAGCCATTGGGAAGAAAGGCCCCTGCTTTTGTTCCTGAATATTCAGGGGTATTTGATCAGCATGTCTGAAATTGAGATAATCTGGCAATTCAAGTTAGGGAAATTTGGGGTGCAGTTTGAATCTACGATTTTTCATTTGGGCCACCGATAACTCTCAGCGTCATCAGGAGAGCAGGAGGGGGTGGTTTAGCCTGTCCCGTTTGTCTAAAGGCAGATCGTGGTGAGTCATGATTTCGTCCTTTGCAACCAGGATAAGACTTACAGTACTGCAGAAGATGATCTCAAAACTGAAATCTGTATTAATGAGAACCATAACGTTTGAGTCACTGAGAAATGAACTAATGTGGAGAGAAACCCCAGCTGTTGCACAAGCTTTAATTTTTCTTAAACAGTTCTTGAAGTTTAATTTTATGGGCCACATTCCTGCTGGTTAAATTCCCTCACTCCGTGTTTGCGCAGCCTTCTACCTTTCAATTTTTCAGCCTCCAGGTGGATACATTCTAAGGCCTCCAATAAAGAGATTTGAGTTAAATAGTTGAGTTTACAAGTCCTTGAGGTAAAGGTAAGGATTTGGGCCCATGATCTGTGGTCCTTATTAAAATAGCACTTCCATAACCCCAGTGCTATTAAAATCCCTGTGAACTCAATCCATAAATTCAAAAATAAATGTTATTCACTATTTTATGCTTGGTCAGTATGTGGAAGCCAAGAAGAGTCTTTGCAGCGATATAAGGGCAAAAACCTTCTATAAGGGATTGACATTTGCAACTTCTCTTTCGGGGAGAGGGCAGTTAACTTTTTGCACCAAAAATATTCATTCATGACCTGATGCGAAGCTCAGTGAGGATGGAAAGACTTCCATTCACTTCCCCCAGCTTTGAACGAGACCAGCACTGGAAATTCCTGTGGGTGAGAAGATGCTGGGGGGGAGCCGAATTGCCAATGCCAATTTGCAGCGAGAAGGACATACATTGTGTGTTTTATGCCACATGGAACTGCATGGGGAAAACCTGACTCTCGGCCCATAGCAGCAAACAGGGATGTTTTACTGTCACTGAAGGCAGCAGCAGCTTGTTACATTAGATTATGTTAGTTAGCAGAAGGCTTTTCACCAGAGAGAGCCAGAACAATGTCATACTCCTATTCAGAAGTCAAACTCATGGACACTGGTTTTAGTACACAGCACCTAAGGCAGGCTGCCCTAATCTGCTTAGCCTCTAAGCAAAACTGCCATAAAAATGTCTATTAAAGAATAAAAATAACAATATGCTGAGGCCATATGTTTTTGCAGGAAGTGACGAGATAAAACAAGATGTTCCTAAATGAAACCCACCTTGCTCTGCTTTGGCTTTTCAGGAACAGTGAGGGCAAGAAGCAGCAAAATCTGCAGCAGCAGAATGGGTACACGCTGCTGGGGAGATACCGATGGGCAACTCTCTGCTGCTGCTGCTGGGCTTAGTCATGGAGCTAATAAAGAGCTGGACTCTTCACTGGCAGAAAGGGTTGACTTCATCATAATCTTCCATGCTAGGGTGGAGTTTGACTCTTGGGAGTGCAAATGCCAGGCACAACCTACCCCATCTTGATTTTAACCTCGTTGGATGGAAATTGTGTTTATAAGGACAGCTGATGTCCTTGATCCTGTGACCCCTGGATTCAGGTGCTTCCACATACTTTAACAGGCAAAGTAGTAATCCATAGTTCTGACTTTAAATACTTCTGGTTATAAAGTACTCCTTTATCTTTTGGTAGGAATATGTGTCCTTTCTTCAAAATTGCTATCCCTACCTATTCCATGGGTGACTGAGTAAAGCAGCTCCTTAAGAGAACAGCAATGAAGACCCAGAGAGGAATAATTAGTAGAAAGTGGTGCCTTTCAAATACTGACCTAATACTTCTGCTGTTCTTTCACATTTCACGAGCAACCATAGCAATTCAGAAAAATCCTGCAAAATACAGCAGTTACCTCTTCTCCACAAAGGCACGAGTGGCTCTTCTGAGTAGAGCTTAGGGTAAAGGCTTCTAGTCAGGAATCTAATTAAAATTAGGAACTCAGATCTTTGCTTTAATTACTAGGAAGCCTTTCTGCAGGTTGAGCTCAAGTGCCCCTCCAAGGATTCCTCCACAGAAACGGGAAATGCTGTGGCTCAGAGCCCACAGCAGATGAGAATTCACTGCCCATCAGCTCGTTCAAATGAGTCTGTACCCACTTCTGTCAGCTGAAGCTCTGCTCTGGAATGGGCACTTGGGCTTTGCAAACTTCTGGGCTTCTCCTCTCTTACTGGTAGATCTTTCCACAGAACCTCTGTCCTCTGTTTTCCAGGGAGTATATCTTCACCTGAGCTGAACTCAGTCCCTCCCTATTTCCAGGCATGACTTGGACTGGCCAGAAAATATAGTGTTTTAATGTTATGCCTTTAATGTTATGACTCCAAAAACCAACCGAAACACAGACCATATCTCCTATGGTCTAAAATGTTTTTCTCTCTGCTGGTAGGAAGCGAGATGTAGGTAAGCTGCAGGGTTTACACTCAAAATTCCTTGCATCCACAAGAAGGCAGCCTGCCCATGGTCAGTTTGCCTCAAGAAACTTGTGGCTCAAGCATTTATTTCTCATGCCTCTATTATTTTTTGTCTTTGCCTTTAGATTTTAATTAACAATTGGATTTTCTATATGGCAAGAGGACACAGAGAAATCTATAAATTAGTATTTTTAAATATAGACAATTGGGGGGGATGGGAAAGATGGAATATTTTATCCTGAACATTTATGTTTAGAGTGTTTTGGAAAGAGATGGTGCATCTTTAGATTCTCTATGGTATAAAGAAATGCATTAAGTTGCTGGTCAACTCTTTTAAGGTGTTTAAATGCATGGCTCATGACTGTTATGTAAAACTTCAATACAGCCTTACCAGCAACAAGGGTGTAGTGTATTTGAAAAAATGGTACACGGCTTGGAAACTTGCTCTGAGTTTCTCTGAGGTGTTGAACTTTGCCATCAGCAAAAAGTAGTTTTAGTAAAGACGCCTTGAATTTTTAGACAACAGAGATTTCATCAGGTTGGGTTTCTGATTTTTCCATTACAGAAAAATATTAAATAGCTAGAATACTTTATTTCTAAGTATAACTTATCTTTTGATTCCATGAAGTAGAATTCATAAGGCTCAGTCGTGCCCAGAAATGAAAGGCAGAGCTGTTGGCCCAGAATATTCTTTGCAAAACCAAGGGCAACGCTCTCAGCCCTCTCTTCTGCTACCGGAGCCTTCCCAGCGTCATTAGGGGTGCTTTGGTTGATTTGACTGGGCTTTAGCACCCCATGCCTTGCTGAAAGTGGCACAGAGGTCAGCACTCCTCGGTGCTGGTGTTTACGAGCCGGTACCAGCTCACCGACTTGACCGGGGATTTGGGGGCAGAGTAAGAGCCAGGGCAGAACGCCTTCCTCGGCCTTTCCGTACCACCTTGGGAAAGATTTAGCCTTGAATCCAGTCACCCTACGACAGGGTAATGTCTTGCCGAGCTTGTCTGTCACTAGGCTACAGAAAACCTTCTCTTTTGCTGGTCAAATAATAATAGATGGGGTTTTTTTTCCTGTTTATTTTTATTTTCATTTTCTTTCTTGGAAAAGCTATGTCAAATTGATGCAACCTTAGAGAAAGTGATTGGTGTAGCACTAATCTACCTTATTACTGTGAACCATAGTAATTTATTAATCAGATTTTAAGCTAAATGCACAGATTTTTCCTGTTGTGCTTTACAGAAAGGTCAGTTTGGGCCCAATCCTGCTGTCCTTCGACCTCATTCCAGGTTCTTTTGCACCAGTGTAAATCAAGAGTAGCTGCACTGAAGCCAAGCCAGGTACCGGGGTGTATAAATCAGTGTACCTCCAGTGGCTCTCCCGACTGGCCCAGTACCAGCCAGGGGTCTGGATCAGTGGAATCAGGATGAGAACAACACATTTACACTGGTGTAAAAAACAATACACATACAGAAGACAAAAGGGTTTTTTTTGTCTCCCAGAATATTCCCCTAGAGGTCCCAGCCCATCATGCTGCTGTGTGACTGGTTGTACTGGGGGCAAACACAAACTCCATAACATATTGCTGCGTTTTATAATAGGGACCAAATTTCTTCCCCATATTATGCAAATATGGGAAATGGGTGCAGTGGGAGTTGCAGTTATTTTGCTGATAAAAATGAAGACTGTCTGGGGTTACGGGGGACCTGGGGGAGGGGAAGAGGGCTTGTTTGGTTTTTTCCCCTCAGAGAAAAAGTAATTTAAGTGAAATGTGCAAGGCAGTGTTTAATTGCTTCCTGCCTTGTTTGTACATAGCAATTTGGCTGTTTATTGGTTGTCTTTGTTCATATTTTTATTGTAACTTGTTGCTATATATGCAACCAAGCGTATGTTAAAGTTTAAACTTTGGTACGTAATAATGCACAATTTTATGTGCTTTAAGACTTTGTAAATATATAGAATATATAGACAAACAATGTATGCTGTGCTAACTGTGATCTTGGGACTTGACACAACAATATTTTCATGCATATGTACCTGCAAATGCTTTGAAAAAAGCAAAATATATATTGAGGCTGGCCCCGAGCCAAGAGTAAATGAGTGCCGTATGACTCATGCTTCTTTAATAATTCCTGAAAGAGGCATGTATAGTACATAAAATAGACAATAAAAATAATTTTCAAGACTACAAATATTTTTTATAACTTCAGATATTAAATACTATTTTAGAAAAAAAAGATTGGTTGGTAAAAGAAATCTTCAGTTTACTCAAGTGAATCATTGTCATAAAAATGTTCTTACTATAGATTGTTTTGTTTGATCTAATATCCTCGAAACGTAGCTCTTTTAAGATGTAGAAGACTTGAAGTGCTCTCGCATTCTTACAGCTCCTGTGATCCTCTAAAATTAGGGACTTCAAGACTTCTTCCTCATTATCCAAAAAATGCTGGTGTATACATTCACGTCATCCGAAATACCACATGTACTTGTGGATAATCTTTAAGCTGTGTTTTTTGAAGTATGTTCTATCTGACCATCATCAGGGACTCACGCATGTGAGCTTTACAGCCCATGGAAACCTGAAGGTAATTTGTGTTTTTCTCTGAATTCTTTTACTTTTATTGGGAAGTAACTTTTTCTAAAGCCAAGCTTTCAAATATGGTCTCCAAATTTTTATTTTGGTCTACATGTTCAGAAACCTAAATGAAACAAGCATGACTGCCAGAGTTTGGGGGTAAAAATAACCTCCCATCAAAGTCAACAGAAACTGAAATTTAATTTCTATAAATGTAAACGCTGTAATACAGAAGTGATATCTGAGGAGTCAGATATGAAATGGCAGCTTTCGAGTCTGTGTGTTACAACCGCAGACGTTGCTGGCAGATGAGCATCTCTGCATCCAAGGGAACAGCCTAAAACTCCAGCAGCCTGGCAGAACCCCGCTGCACCATCCTGGTGTGAATCCCTGCTCCCAGGCCATGTTGCAGACACACCGTGTTGTGGGTACGGATAAGCTGCTCGTAGTCAAGAAACGCCCCCCAGGTATTACCTAGGGAGGGAATTAGTTTATAGAAGTGAACCACGCACTTCTGGTGCCATTCCTTGCTTTTTTCTCATATGCTTGTACGCAGAAAGGAAAAGCACGACAACATTCAGAGTATAAAATTGGGTTAGTGTATTGAAGCAAGAGAAATAAGAACAACTCCAGTTTGAATGCTGCAATGAAACTGGAAGGATTGTACTTTGGGTCACTTTACCTTGTTTCAAAGCAGGACAGGTTGCTAAATGTATTTAACCATCCCAGTGTCTGAGCCACTCAAGGTTTCACGTGCTGTTCTCCCTTTTGTACCATCACTGGAACAAGTGACATGCCCAAGGTCAGGCAGAGAGCTTGTGACAGAGAGTGACACGCTTTTCTGCCTACAGACCCTTACAACATCGTCAGTTACCCATCACCTGTGCACAGGTATAGATGGTAATGTAAATGTTGACAAAGGTCTGGATTCCAGCCGCGACAGGCCGACTCACGGCAAGCTTCCCAGTAACAGCATCTTGCTGGAGTATCTGTGGGGATTTTCACACGTGGAAAATACTTTAACCAAAACTCAGCCAAAGAGGAGTTAGGCAGCAGAGCAAAATAGTTCTTAAAATGTAAGATATAACGCGACTGTCAGGCATTTCTGCTTCCTTGATTTTTAATTTCAAACAATAAGATCGTCCCCGCGCTTACCGAGTAAAAGAAATAAAACAACAACAAAAAAAAACCCAAATGCAAGTAATTAGCCAGGTACAGTAACCTAAGAAATTACCTAGAAGAAACACCACAAGACAAAGAAGGATTTTTGTGTGCATGTAGTTAAATCACTTTGGTGCATTTTTGCATGTACTATGCAATTTTTAGGGCCTCGTTGTTCCTATGTTTTGCTTGCCCCAAGCTGAGATTCCTTCTTTATTTAAGAAGATCCGTAGGTGAACAGTGCAATTCTTACAGACCTTTATAACCAGTCTGCCATGGTTTCTTGAAGGACAGTGCCGTTCTATAACTGCCTCTGTGTTCTTTGCTGTTTTACTGAAATGCTTTTAAATCAACTGGAAAGAAGTTAACAAACTCTTATAGGCATGTTTTTGACTTGTTCTTCTGACAGCAAAAGATAACCGTTTCGCTGCTCCATTCAAATGTATTAACTTATATAAACTGTCATCTCTCTGAGCAAACTATTAATTATTTTTTAATTCTGTCCTTAAATAAAAGCTTTGGGTTTGATTTGGGTTTTTTGTTTGTTTTGCAAACACACAAAAAATCTTTATTAATAAGCTTTGCTGCTTGCTGTTTTCAAACAAGCGTATGTTTATTAAGGAAAGGGTAATTAAATAGAAACATTTCTATTTTCTTAAGAGTTTTTAATTAATAAATATTAATTAGCCCTAATTAATCAGTAGGACTTCAGCTCCTCACCTGTGTGAATAACAGATCTCATTAATCTGATTTTCCAGTTCATTTTTATTACAGCAAACACACGGGGAAAAAAATCAGGTAGAAACCTCCGCTGTGCTGCTCACACAGCCAGTTACAGACAAAAAATGGCAAAGTGAGAAGCGATATTTGAGCTCTATAACTAATATTACAGTAAATTTAAAGACAAAACAGCCTTTTATACCAGTAAATATAAGTGCTTTGTCCTGGAAATACCAAAATAAAATCACCGAATTTGGTGATACGGTCATTTTTTTGACTGAATCAATGTGATATTTTCAAAATAAATTATTTTAAAATTTCAACCAAGTTTGGGTTTTCAGCAGGAAAAAAGGCAACACCAAAATGTTTTGTCCAGCACTGGCTGTAATCTCTTTCTGAAAACCCCAAAGCAAAACATTTCAAGAGTGGATGCCTTCATTCATTAAGTAGTGATAAATGAATCTGAAGTAGATGACTGGGTTGATAAACCCTTCCATAAAAAATGCTGACATCTGCTGCTGCCGTGGATTTCAGTGGTACTTGTGACTGCTCCTCACTTCTGGTAATCGGGTGTTTTAGTTAAGCACTTAGTATTTACTCACATACTCACATGTACGAGAATGTTGCCCCCTATCCCTTTACCTGTGATCATTTCTGGACCACAAGTGACTTTGCCACTTGTGTGGGGACTCTTCAGAAGAACCTGCATGGCCTTTGCCTTTTCCCATATTGCTTTTTTAAACATCTGAGAAAGGAAAAAAAGAAAATGTTGCAGGTTTGGGGGGGGGGTTTTGGCTTATCTTCTTTTTTCCTGAAATGGTCACAGAATGGAGCTGTATCAAACTTGGGCTTGAATAGTTTAATGCCTGATTCTCATGGTTACAGATGCTTTGAACCCAGGCTCAGTAGAACAAGGATTTTTTTTCAAGCTTTCTCCTGGGGCAAACTTGCTCCTTCTCCCTTTTGTGCCTTGCAGCTTCATTCTGATCCCCTGCTCTCTCGTGGCTCCATCCTGATCCCTTTCTTCCTCAAGTCTGAGTCACAAGAGCAATAACCCTGCCTGCTTCGACCGACTCGGGGCCTCAGCTGTTAGGGTAAAGCCCACGCTCCCAAGGGACTCACGTTTGAGTACAACCCCAGGATTGTCAGGGCTCTGGCTGGCAGTGCTGCTGAGGGGACAGTCTAAGGCTCTATTTTAATCTTCTGGAGCCTGGCCAAACAGTGGAACGGAGCTGCCAGCACGAGGGGGGCCCTCCTGCTCACTGCGCCTGACCTCCCATCAGGAGAGGTGCTGGTGTGTTCCTTCTCAAACTACTAGGGCTCTTTCATTGCGCCTGACCTCCCATCACGAGTGCTGCCAGGGATCCAGCCTCCACTACTGGGGGCTTAACCCTGGCACAGGCCCAGCACACGAGCTGCACGCCGCTCGTCTCCAGATGTAGGATGCCCCCAGTGTAAATTCACGTGCCACAGGCTCAGCTGGAGGGAGCTGCCTCAGGTACTTTGTGAAGGCAGCCATGGACTTCTCAACCCTGTCTTACAGAGGGTTTCTGCTGTTCCTGATCTTTTAATTTGGAAAGGTGAGTGTAACCAGCATTTCACTGGTCTGGACAGTCCCAGCCCAAATCCACTCTCCTGCAGTCTGCAGCCTGACTGCAGAGACACGCTCCTCTCCTGTGTGGGTCAGCTCCACAGCCGTCCCCACAGATGGCAATTAGGGAAATCAGTCACAGCTGGGCCTTGGGGAGGTGAGGAGGAAGATGCAAAAAGCTGCCAAGCACAGAGCATGCTGGACCCTCTCTTAGATACCCAGAGATGTGAATTTTACAAAGGACTGTTACAGAGGTTAGCAGCTCAGGTAAGTAACGATGGTTTTGCTGCTCAGCTCTGTAGATCTCTCTTCAGTGCCGGAAGCGCACCCAGCAGCCATCTCCTTCCTGCCCTGCAGCCCTGGTCACCTCAGCACCAGGACCTCGGCCCCAGCCCTCCTGCGCACAAAGCACTACTCTCCGATGCCTAAAAGAGAAATACATTTTTACCAGTCTGTCTTTATTAACTCCGTGAGTTTGTTACTAAACATAGGGTCGACGCTATAGGGTTCTGCAGCCTGAAGCCCCCGCGGGGGCTGCGGTGACAGAGCTCGCAGAGGCGGGAAAATGCTTTCTCATGGGATCCTGGTGCCAGCTGAGGCTGACAGATCCCCGCACCGCCCACACACCACCATCTGTGCCACCCCTGCAGGCCGGGCAGGGACAACCTGCCGTCCGCTCCTTCCCTCTCCATCACCTCCTCTCTCCCTCTTCTCCCTCTCCTCTCTTCACCTCACCTCGCGCCCGCCCAAAATGGCGTCCCACGGGAACCGCGCGGCGCCCTCTCCTGGACTGCCTGAGGTAATGGCGGCTGCCAGGCTTGCCTTGGGGTCGTTGGTTTTACGTCCTGATGTGCACTGCGGGCTTTGCGGGGCGTGGGAGGGGGGCCCCAAGGATCCACAAAGGATCCCCAAAGGATCCCCAAGGATCCACAAAGAAGTGGGATGAAAAAAACCCTCTGGTGTTTTCCACAGTGCTTGGGCCTTTTGCAGTGACAGCGGAGCCGTGCTCCAGACATGGTGCCCGCATTGCTAAAGCAGCAGCTAAATCTCCGTGTGGATCACTCCTCTGCACTAACCATCCATGACCGCAGCCACTGCCTCTCAGGTATTTATCGTTTTGGGTGACGGAGGCTCCCTGAGGGCAATGGGGGCCGTGACACAAGTGGGGTGAGTGTTCCTTTGGCTCACAAACATGGCTGGGCTGAACCTCCTAAGCTGCATCCCACAGCCATCACCACCAGCCTTAACCTCACCACACAGGGGTCTGCGTCGTGCCTTAGAAGACCTGTACGGGTTTTCAAACCAAAAAAGATTAAAAAGCACTGCTCTCAAGCGCTAGGAAACAGCTGATGTACAAAAACATTGGGGCACAGCTCCACAGGGATGAGGTGTTCCAGCAACCAGGGGCAGCTCATGTCTCATCCGCACTGGATGAGTCTCTGGAAGACGGTTTGCACACATTCTTGGCAAACTTCAACTCATAAAGATTACTCTGTTTGAGTGATTGCATCACCACAGGTTTCTGAGTGACTCCAAACTCAAGATGCATATTTTAAATCTCCCCTGCTGTTGCTGATAATTTGTTCCATATTTACCATATTACTTAGTACTTGCAAATGGGTTGGTGGGGGTTTTTTTTGGATGGTAATTGTTAATTAAATTAGATAGTTGTAGCCACAGCAGGACAAACTCATCTCTGACCCTTAATGCCATTGTAGTCTATGATTTTAACATTCAGGATGAATTTAGTGATATTTTCTCCTTAAGTTCATCCATTGTACTTGAAAAGAAAATGAGCTTTCTCTTCTGTTCAGGCTCAGATGGTCTCTATTTTTGCGCCGAGTTTTGTACTGGAATTGGGTCCCAATGGCTTTCAAAACATAAGGCTAATGAAGCTGTGTCACTTGTTAAACTATAAATAGGTGATAAATATATACAATTCTGAGCTTATTCAAAGACTGCAGTTCTATCTGTATCTGTTGAGGCAGGATTTGGGTCAGAGTGTAGGTAAAATAAAAGGTATAATGCAACAAGCTTTTAAAACCATGTTAACTCAGCTGGAGTTTTTATGGTAATATTTTTCCTTAAAGCAAATCAGCAAACTCCCACAATATCAAAAAAGGGGCTACTCGGAAGAAAATTGTCTCATGCACAGGTCTTCTACATTCTGTAGCAGTTGCATCCAGTGTCCAGTTTTCCAACTTTAAAGTCCATTGAATACAATTATAATTAAGACAGCAAATTTACCATACAAGAATGATGATAGCTTTTGCTTTGGAGCAAGTATGAAGTAAATGAGATCCATGCTGTTGGGCCTACTAATGTGCAAGCTGATGAGACGTCCCTTGGCTTTGTGACAGATAGCTTTATTATTTCACTTTCAACATGCTCTACATTATGTGCTAAATCAGTTTACAGCAAATCAGTTCAACCAATGCTGAGAAAAAATATTATAGTTTTGGCAATTAATTTAAAAAATAAACTGAAGATTAATTTCAGCATCTATTGAAGCCATGAAAGCTGGAGAGAATGCAGCTGTACTGAGCATCAGCTATCTGATTACATTCCAAGTAGGCAATAATCTAGTTTTCAGCTTTCATATTAAAAATCTCATTTGAAGTGACAAACTGATGTGTTTCACTGGTGTTTTTCTTGCCAAATGTCTCCTCTATTTGTGGTTTAACCAATAATTTTAACTTTAATTCTTTGCCAAATGGACAGATTTGCCACATATTAATAGAGGTAGTAAAGTATTTCATCCTGTTCTGGTAGTCAAACTTCAGAAGGGTTCAGAAGGATCAGTAGAGATTTATAAGAATGAATCAGGGATTGGAAAACATACCTTAGAGCCAGATACTTAGTTAAATGAACTAGAAAGAGTTTCCTAAGAGGTGACTTAAGAGCTATTAGCTTCTGTTCAGCATGTGTGTTCACGAGAAAGACGATTCAGATCCAAAAGGTGTCCTGACATTGAAAATGAGCTACGCTGTGAGACCCACCCAGTGTCTGGGTACTGGAGCAGCTCTGAGTAAAATGAGGGAGTACAGTTGACTTTGGTAGAAACTTGCTGAAGATTAACTTGCTCTTTGCACTGAACTGCCTCTTTAAATCTGCATTTCCTATTGGATGTGTGGGGGGAAAAAGTTATTTGCTTCCCAATACCTTTTTCTACATGAGTGAAAGTAAAAAATGTGATTTATGGTGAACTCTAAAAGTATATTAAATGCATATGCCATAAGATACATATACCACAGTGTGTATTCCCATGAAAAATTTTAGGAGGAGCTGTGGTCCCAAAGTAGTTTGTATTTGGCCCTATGCATGCATTATTCATGCACACACATCATTTCTGTGAAAGTTGAGGGAAATGAATAAAGATGAAGTCATTAAAAGAAAAGTCGATTCAGGTGGTCACACTTCAGACCAATTTGTGTGCCCAAGGTCTATTTGGTTTTTTTTTTTAAGGCTATGTGAAAAGTTATAACAAAAACTGAAGAATTGATTGAACTTTGCCTCTGGAAAATGTCTCTTGTAGTAGGGGCATTCCTTAAATTAAAAAGTATCTGTTGAATACTGTTTCATACTGTATGGTACAAGACAGCAATTCCTCTCTTCAATGTGAGATTTATGGAAAGAAAACCAATTGTCCCTATTCCCTTCTAACTTCACCATCCGCATTTGGTGTACATATTTTTGACATAATTTAGCTAGTCTTGCTGGTGTAACAGTTAGTGTCTCCTGTGCTTTAATTCATACAGGAGTTATTTTGGTCTACATTGTTAACTAGTCTAAATAGCCTTAATGTTAACAGCCACTGAAATGAAATATAGTTTTAGGCTCCACGTGATGTTTAGCGGTTTATTATTAGTTTCATGTTTTGTGGACTTTTGTAACACACAGTCACTGCCCTTTTGTAATAAAAATCAACAGCTGTGGAAAAAATGGGGCAGTTGGGCTGTACCTATTCCTCTCTGGCCTTTCTATCCCCATCCTAATCCACTGAGCCCTGCGGGAGAATGGAAAGAGCCCTGAACAGTAGTGCACCAATACCTTTTCGCTGCTTAACCAGTTTGGGGAACCAGCAGGTATTCTGATCAGTCAGCTTGTTGTCAGTTGGGCTGTTGTGAGTGTTGCACAGAGGGTGACCTTGCAGTAGGTGCAGAGCCTGCCTGTGTGGGGGAGCATCTCCTCCAGCTCTTGGTGCTGACTGTCCCAGTCTACAGCCAGAGAACTTGTCATTCCACTGAGAAGAACTATTGGCAGTGTGAGTGATCTTGACTTAACTCTTCCGGCCTGAGTAAATACACAGCTCTGGCTCTACCCTGGCAAGAAGGTTGAAAGTGAAAATTAACTTACTTTGAAGATTTCTTTGGTGTGAATTGATGGGGGGCAGGCAAAAACACCCTAGGAGCGCTGATACTGTGAAATAAATAAATTGGGACTTTCTGCATCCAGTTTTACTGGAAATTGAGTTGAGACACAACATCCCTTTTTGAAAGACGTGAAGGACACTGGAAGTTGAATGGCCCCAATAAGATTATTGGTTCTGGGAGATGAACACAGGTAAGACCTGTCTTTTGGGATGTGGTTTGGCAGGAGTGGAAGCTGTCAGAGCTAACCCGACAGTGAGTGCTTTAAAAATCCATCCTTGCCCTTTTAGTTCTCTGGGTAATACATTCCCTTGGGCTGTGTGACTGTACACAGCAACACACCTTTAAGTACTTCTGTGCTGGATTAGAGTATTGGCTCATGCTCTTTAGTTGCCTGTAGGCAGGTTTATAAATTATCTGCTAAGGCTTATTTTGCTTATGTGATTTCTCAAAACATGCTTAAACGTAGAATCAAAGTCAGTATCTTTGTCTCTTTAGAGACATTCTGCTATAATACATTGCTCTTACAATTGGCTTTTGGGTTTTGCAGAAACTCGTAAAAGCCTCTTGACCAGCAGATCTGCAGTGAAGGTCTGCTTGCCATAAAGCCTGCTCACTAACCCTGTGCTGGGTGTCAAGGTGCCTCTTCTTCCCTATTTCATCAACTGAACTTTGTTGGCAACAGTAAACAGTTAAGCAGCTGAATGCCTATTCAATGAGCGGCCTGCCAAGTTACCAATGCAAGCATATTTTTGTAAAGAAATATGCAGCTCAACTTGTGGTAGCCATTGAGAAGCTGAGCTGCAAAAACATCAACATCACAAGGACACAATATTTTTCTCCTGATTACAACACGCTCATTTATTTTGGAATTCTTATGCCAGCTGAGGACTACAGGGCAGTGACAGTAGAAGAGTTGTCCAGATGCCAAGGAAAAGACAGAACTGTATATGTACTCCTGTCCTGAAATGGTAGAGGGTAGGGAGAAAGGCTGGGATTTAAAAGAATACATTTCCATAAACTTTTATCAAAGGAGCTCGCAGATTACTCCCACAACAGATACCTGCAATACTCAGAAAATATGTAAAAAAAAAAATCCAGCTGATTGATTGCTGAATTCTCAGGTCTGCCTTGTCACTTTGCAGAGATCCACAGATTCAGAACAACTTTTCTTTTAAAATTAAGATAAACAATTACCTTTCAAATTAGCTGGGGATGCCGTCACATAACGAGGCACTTGTGGTGGGAGCAGTCCCTGCAGTATGTGTTCCCAGGGCCTGAGAGATAGTGGGCTTTAACATCTGACTGGGTTGGTCAGATAGCTGTAAAAAATAAAGAACTATAACAAAGACTTTGTTTTGGTTTATGTGGAAAACTCAAATTGCCGTGTCTTTCTATAGTATATGAAGGCAGTTTTTTTACCTCTATTAAGAGGTATGTGTGTTATTAATGTGATAATTTCTGTGTCAAGGCAACCTCTCCAGCACTCAGCATTATTTATAACTTTAGATTCACTGGCAGTTCACTGCAGTGACTTTTTGAAAGAGACTGTTCATCAAAAGGTAGGGAGCAGACTGTGTAGCCTAGTGCACAGGCTGTACAAAATTGCTTTCTGGGTCTTACCACAGCACCTGAAAATATGTAAGCCTTCTTTTAAAAGCCTTTATTTCTGTTTTATCTGAAAAAAAAAAAAATTGAGCATAGGTGCTAAAGCACAGGTGTGCTGAAGCAAACCAGTAGTAGTTGTTTCATTGTCTTTCCTGTGTCATGCCATCTGTTGCCTCATGGTTTTAATTTATACTATAAACTTTTGTGGGAGCAGGGATGCCTTTTTCTTACATACTTGTATGGTACCAAAATTGGTTTCTCCATGTCCAAGCTTTTAGGATAATATAAATAATAAATATTTGCAAGGATACATTTTTTTTATCTTGTTGGTATCATCATGGGTGGGATTTCATTTCATGGCTGGAGAACCAAGACATAGATGATCGACAGTCAAAATTATTGAGTAACCCCTAATTGTGGGTGTGCTTATTCAAGCCACCTAGGAGCTGCTATTTCATATCAGGACTTTATATGTTCAAAGCATAGTTCCAGTTGGCTTGAACTGCAGCTGTTGTGAACGCACGCCCTGCTATGAATGGAGTCCCAGCAGAGGCTGCATAGCTTAAGCATTGTCGAAAACGAGGCAGATACATTAAGTGGCCACCTGTGAAAAGTTTTCAGTTGCTTATATGCCGCTGCCCTGGGATTGTTTGGCAAAACACGGAGAGAATTCATTTTTCTGTGATGATGTTCAGTTTCTACAAGTGTTGCCTTTATCTACTTGCAATCTTCTGCATCGTTCACTACTTAGCATCTAATTACTGTAACAAATCAGAGTGTCCAATTTCTGCAACGGTCTCCTTTCATTGCATATCCATTGTCAGGTGCACGATCAGCAGCTCCAAAGATGAAAAAGAAAGTCTGCACGCTGACCATAGGAATAAATACATAGGGAACAAATGGCTTTTGATCAAGGAGTGAAAAGCTGTAGCATCAAGTGTGAGAACAATTCAGGGCTGTTTTTCCGACGCTAATGGCACATGATAGAACATGGTTCCTTATCAAAAATGTGCTTCCTCCACATGAAGGCCCTATAACTTCATTCCTTTATGTATCACACTTTTGATTGAAAATGGTTGAAGGTCCTCTATCCCCAGGACTGATGTTTGAGAAACAAGTGACTATTCAGATAAAACTGCGAGAAGCCCTAAATTTTGTCTGTATAGCAAAGAAATCTTTGCTGTGAGGATCATTTCAAGAAGTTGTGCAAAGAGCAACCAGTATTTTACACACTACACAACTGTTCCCTGTAACTTCACTTCTTATTCTGTCTCGTTCATTACCACTTGATAAGGCCACTGTTAGCAGCACTGTGGAGTTTTGCCATTGCCTTTCATGCAGCTGTGATTTGGATCTCCCTTTCTAATTGATGAGTAACTTCCAGAGTAATGAAATCAGAAGATGCTATGAAATCCCTGAGGCCCAGTGGCCTATCACTGCCAACATGCTACTCCTAGAGAACACAGGAACTGGTCCTAAGCAGTGAAAGTGGAGGTTTCTTCTCGGTTTTGCTATATTGTGACCCAGGACAAGCCAGTTGTGTACCTTGTGGACTTTCATGTTCTCATCTTTTGTTGGTGTAAGCTATTGAGATGATCCAGAATTCAGATCATGAACTGCTGTTCAACACGTGCACAATGCCCACTGCAAAGGGGTCATGAATACACTGCACCAACATTCACCTGAGACTTTTAGCTGAAAAAGAAAAGTCAACAACTGGCAGAAGAATCTGTACTCGATAGAATAATCACTGAGCAAGAGTGAAGTACACATAGCATGGTGCAGAAAATGTGTACTGATTTGTATGAAATCTGTTGGATTCTATTCCCAAAGTCCCTGATAAATTCCTTTACAAACACACACCTGCCCATCTATACTACTGCATGTGTGTCCTTGATGTTCTGAAAATTTTCAGAGTAGCCTTTCAACAGGGAGCCATTATTTTCCCACATTCTTAGTCCATGATACAGTAGTCTTATCTCCTTGTACAAAATGCTTTCTTTGCCCAGAGATTGATGTAGTTTGAGCCAATCAAATCGAAGTCAAGTTTCATTAGAGGCAGCATGGTGTGTGGCACAGCAGGATTTTAAAGCACTATTTGGGATTTCATAGTGCCAAGTTGAGTTTTCAGTTCTGTCATAGATTCACGTGACCATCTCTGCTCCAGTTGTGATGCCAGCACCTGTATCAGGGGTGAGCTGTGCAGACCAGCTGGGGAACAGTCAAGCCGGCCTGGGCCTTGGGTGAGAGAGTTTGACAGGATCATCAGGACAGTGATTCAGTGACAGAGATCTGGAAGGAAGCTCTTCTCCCAGGGGTTTGTTCCTCTTGCAGATTGGCATTCACTGGCGCTCGGTGGCAGCATCCCCTCCTAGGATACCTGTGTGGGGGAGCACAGGCACTCATGTCTGCTGCCTCTGGGTGTGCTTTTTCAGCAGCTAAACAAACAGGGCTCTAAGGGGATCAAGAGGCTCCACTGTGCTTTGCTGCTGTCTTTTGGAAGGCTTTGTTCCCATTAAAATCCATGTGAGCTTTTTCTGTTGCTTCACAGGCTTCTTCAATGAAGCCATTTCCAACGTCAGGATCTAAGCTGCAGGATCAGGCTCTTACCTTGAAAACAAGTGCATTAAGCACCTCATATCTTACCTATATAGCTGTTGAACTAATCAATAAACACTCGCCTAGTTACACTTAGCCTCCCAAGCTGAGGGATCACGCACCACTGGCATTGAAAAGGCTGAATGATTTGCCCCGGTTCATGCTTTTGAATAAAATTGACAGCTATGAGATGGAAATGTTCAGCTCTTTTTTAATTTGCTGCAGGAAAGATTTATCAGACAGAGGTGAAGTCTTTGACCCAGTTTTGTCTTGCTGGGGTCTCTCTGAACACATTTACAAGCCACAGAGGGAAAAGGGGAGTCCCCATGCACTGATGTTTTCAGGTATCTCTTGGTCTCCCAGTTAGAGCTGTGATACTCCAGCAAACCGGTGGGGTTTCAGAATACCTGCTGGCTGTGCGTTGCAGCCGGAGCAGCAGTACAGGGCTGGTCAGGGATCACTGTGGAACAGTACTCGGGGTGTCCTCCCACCCAGCTGAGAGCAGGGGGAAGCCAGACACCTCGAGGTGCCACAACCACTAGCAAGGAGCAGCCGGGGAAGAGAGAAGCCCTTGGGATGCTGCTCCAGGGGCTGCTGAGGGGGGACACTGGCTGGGGGGAAGTGCAGGGTGGGCTAGGGGCTGTCAGAGGCTGGGGGGGCTGGCAGGGCTGGCAGGCCCAGCCGGGAGGGCTGGGTTCGTCCCAGCCGAGGGCCATGCTCCATGCAGGGTGCCGGCGGTCCGCGGGCCCGGGGGCAGGGCGGCTGTCTATTTTTAGTGAGGGTTTTATAGAGTGGATCCCTGCGGTCTGGCTCCACACTGAAATATTGTCCTAGTCTCAATGACATAAACACAGGGCCAGCCTGTGATCCTGGCGCCAGCTTCAGCTTAGGGAATGTGAATGAAAGTACCAGTGGGGTCCAGGCAAGAAGGAGAAGAAAAAAATCCCAACTGTAATTACAAATAAATCCCAAACCCTTTCGCTCTCATGGCTCACTTAGTACAGCAAATAGCCTCTGATTCTCTACAAATAAGTCCCAGCTTAGTTACTGACGGATCTACCAAGAGGCAGTTAATGGAATAATGACTAAGGGAAGCTTAGGGTAATTTACAAACGGTTCCCAGTGTTGGAGGGTGATTGCCCCCACCTCACCCCCCGCCCTGCTCCCTTCAGGTCCTGCAGCAGTAAGCCACTGGGCCAGTCCTAAGCCTAGGCACACAAGGGCTCTCTTAGGCTGGTGGGGGAAGGCTGCTTATTTATTTATATATTGAAGAGATCTAACACAGAATGGTGACAGGGAGACTCCGCTATCTGGAGCTGAATTGTCTCCCTGGAGAGAGTGATTTAGGTTAGGGTCTGCAGAGCAAGGTTTTTCCTACCTCCTTTTTTGATGAGAAAAGTGGTGAGGTCTTAAGTGAAAGTGAAAGCCATCTCTACCATAAGATACTATAAATGCAGTAGAGTAGCTTTTGCCTCTTTTTCTGTTACAAAAACATCTCTTCCTTGTCAAAGTCTGTTTTAATACCTAATATTTGAGTTGAAGTGCTCAGTTTGCTTAGAAAAGTTAGTCTTCGTGCCCACGGCATGGAGAAGTCCTGTGGAACTTCCACGGTGGTGAGGGCAATTCTCTTTTATTGTTTGGTTTTGATCTCCTTGTAAATAAAACAGAATACTGCTCCAAAGAATATAAGTAATGGAAAGGCTGTTCCTACACAGAGGCAATTGCATGTGCAGGCATACACACACACTTGCACAGACAAATCATATATAGAGAAAAATATCCAAATAATAGTTAAAATATTGTGCCATTATGTCTGGCATCATATTGAACTGCTGATGNGCTTGTTGAAGGAAATGGGCTATACATAAGTGATACTTTGCTGTGAGCAAATTAGTAATTTGTGACCACTTCTTTCTTTGCTGTGGGCATGTTTGCTGTGGGGTTGTTTGTCTCGTATTCCTACTATAGCCTGTGTCAGTTCTCTTTTTGAGATGGTGGTATTGTGGGATATTGCTCTATACAGGAGAATGGCTCTAAAAGCTTTTAACNCTTTTTCTGTTACAAAAACATCTCTTCCTTGTCAAAGTCTGTTTTAATACCTAATATTTGAGTTGAAGTGCTCAGTTTGCTTAGAAAAGTTAGTCTTCGTGCCCACGGCATGGAGAAGTCCTGTGGAACTTCCACGGTGGTGAGGGCAATTCTCTTTTATTGTTTGGTTTTGATCTCCTTGTAAATAAAACAGAATACTGCTCCAAATAATATAAGTAATGGAAAGGCTGTTCCTACACAGAGGCAATTGCATGTGCAGGCATACACACACACTTGCACAGACAAATCATATATAGAGAAAAATATCCAAATAATAGTTAAAATATTGTGCCATTATGTCTGGCATCATATTGAACTGCTGATGTGTTTATTATGGAAACAAGTACTTTAAAAGGTGGTGTGGCTTCAAGAAGGCATGCTAAACAGCAAATATAGTCAGTTGAAGAGTCATTATTTCAATCTTGCTTGAAGACTAAGGTGTATGTGGGAAAGTCTAGCTGATTGTTAGCACTGTGATGGGTTATTTCTTCTTACTGTGCCATCTTAGACTTTCCAAATACCTGCATTAAAAGGAGGAGGGTAACAGTCANTAAAAAAAAAAAAAAAGGGGGGGGGGGGGGAGAGAACAACATATTTAATGAGGATGAGTAAACACACCCAAGATGTAACTGTAGATATAAGAAAAATAAAAGCAGCTGGGGGGCTCCTGAGACATTGTTTGTCTTGAAAGTGATGAGAAGAGGCACCATCAAAAGACTTGTTTTACTACAGTCATGCTTCATTATGGGGAAGGAGAGTGTGGGGAAGGGGAAGGGTGGGGGTTCCCTACGTGACCAGGTTGCTAGAAGAGAGAACCTAACTCGTTTGCATGTCCTAATTAATCCCTGAACCCAGTCAAAGCCTGAGTCAGAGGGAAAGAGCAAATGTCAGATCTGTGTCTGGGAAGCCTAGATTCATTATTTTTCTCACCTGGGTCCCTTTGCCTTCACAGGCAACGACTTGAAACTCCCAAGCCAAAGAAACACATCCCAGAGATTCATAGTGAACATGAGCAGTTTTGGAATCAGTCTCCTTTGTGTCTGTTTCTGTATCTGAATTAATCCCATGCCCCCATGTGTGTGTCTGTTTCATCATCTGTGAGGGAATCATTCCATTTGCTACTAAAGGTACAAGTTACTTTGAAAAGCATCCTATTGAACATAGAGCTTTTCACAGCTGACCCAGTCACTGTGAATTAGTATTTGGTGACATTTTGTAGCGGCTGCAAGGATAATACCATGCACACAGCTCTGGCTGATCATTGCAATCACTTCGGTTTTGAGGACATGGGATTCCCTAAAGGGATAAAGCATAAGAAGCAGGGAAGAAGTGATGCCAGGGAAAGACACACAGTTTAGTTTTTTCCTAGTTATTAAAAGTCCTTCATACTTGCAGATTTTCCAGCTAAAGTAAATTTAAAGAATGTCTAATAAAGCAGCAGTTCCCAATTTGTGGTACCTTCCTCTGCTGCATTTATTCTTAAGGCAAAGTTATAGCTAGGAGTTGGTTTATATATTGGGCTAAATCCTGCTCATTTATTACCCTGTAGCCAAAATACTTTCTGTGAGCACTAAGTGCAGCCATTCTAGATTTGGTCCAGGATTTCTGAGTTAGATATATTTGTGGTCCTGCTCCCCCTGGCTCTCTTGTCAGGATTAGACCCTGCCTTTGGGATTTTGTACTTCCCCAGAACCTGTGAGTCATTGTGCCCCAGCATTTGAGGCAGCATTTACTGAGTGCAGGGGACCTGGGGGCTTAGGACTTAGTTGACAGAAGTACTTTTAAAGTAAGTTTGATTTTCCTTCATTCATAACCAACAGGCTAAATATGATGTAATCGGATTTATTTTTTCCTCTTCACCCCCACTGGAGCCAGGAAAATGAAGTAGTTGAGAGAAAAGGGGTTGTCATTTTCAGTCAAGCAGCCATTCATCACGTAGCATTAGACAATTAGCAATAAAACATCTGAAGGGCTCCATTGGTGCTAAAAGGGCGAGGAGGTCTTTTTAAGTATCAGAGGTGGGAGATGTTATGTACCAGGGTTATTCAGTAGCTGGCATCAATGAATCACTCACATGCACACAGGGCTTGATTTGGGGGGCTGCGCTATTTTTCGCTTCATTGAATTTCTGTCACTCAGTTGTCTTTAGTGTTTTATAAAAAAGGAATAATAAAAACTTGGTTTGTTTCAATAGATGTTTTAATAAGCAAGCTGGCAAAAAGGATACATGCATTCCTACTTGTCATGTGTGTATATATGTAATATATGCTGCTACAGGGAGTTTGTTTGGATAAACAACGTTGCCTGTATGGAAATTCAAATCCCCGTTAGGAGCCATTCCTTGTAAATGTAAGTGTCATTTTTTAACATAAAAAATGCCTGGGTTTCTGTTTCGTCTTTGCCAATTCTCCCACTGGCCCCTCTCTCCATAATGAATTGGTCTGCAAACTGTGAGACGCTCAACCGGCTCTGGTCTCTTCTCTTGACTGCTGAGATGTTAGTATTTGGCACAAAACGTGGGATGCTTAGGTGGGGTAGAGGTGGGAGGGGGGTGGGGGGGATTTAGAATCCTCTATTGCAGACCTCTTGCATGAATAAATAAATAAATAAAACTTTAATTCCTCCAAGTGGGGTTGCAGCCAAGAAAACTCTGTTCTGAGAGATTCAGATTTACGGCAGAAGACACTGCTGAGAGAAAAAGCAAGAAACAGAGACAGTGGAGTTCCACCTCCCATGATATATAGAGCCAGGGGGAGGTATAAATACCCGTCACTTCCCGGACCCTCTTTTAAAAAAAAGACAAACACCCAGGATCCTGTCTCTGGCTGGCTTGCAGCAAGGCGCCCTCATAAAAGCTAAGATAAACAGTTTATCAGCAGATGAATGCACAAGCTCGGTTCTAAAGACAAAAGTCTATACCTTAGGAAAAATGCATAAGCAAGAGGAGAGCAGGCTGAGAATCAAGGAGGCATGGTGTTTTAGGTGCAAGAATAACATGAAATGAGAAAAATAGAGCAATTCTTTAAGAACCTTGCAAGATTTTATTCTCTTCTTTTATAGCTTTTTCCTTCTTAAGGCAATTGATACATTTCTTTACATATAGCTGGACTTAAAGACTAAGAAATAACTTGTTTTATTTGGGGAGACTCCTTTTTTTTTCTTTTTTCACTGCTTTAATGCATCAGTCATTTTAGGATTTACTCCACTGTAAAACATTCATCCCAGAGCTTAGTTTCAAAATACATTATTTATACATCGTTTATCACTGCAGAGAGAGCTTCTTGGCCAAATGTATCCTTCTGTCTCCATTCTGTTGGGATTTCAAGGTAGAACTTTGCTCTCTCAAAAAATGCTTGCCTTCCAAAGTATGTGATTCACAACTGTTTTCTTTCAGAGCAGCTGATCACCTGCTAACATCGTGTAGTCCGTTAACAAAATCCTTATTTTGTGGTCCTTTCTGTGAATCAGGAAAGGGGCAGGGAAGTGGATGAGACAGCTAATCATGTAGACTGGGCAAATTGTCATATGGCATATATGAACTATGTAAAATGTCTGAAACCTGTGCATTTCCTTTAGAAATTCATGAGGGATCCGTAGTTTTTTAAAAAGGCAGAAACTTAACACCTAGGAAGCTCCTTACAAAGTTTATAGGGCTGTGACCAAGGAGGAGGGAGCTGATCTAGCAGCTCTCTCTGACCCAAGACTAAAATTTAAGTGACTTTAATTCAGTTGTCTGCTCCATTAGTCTTAGTAAAACACTGGACTCTTCCGTCTGCATTAATATAGATTTACTGGTAGCAGCTAATCAAACTTTCCAACAGCTCCATGAAAGAGGCAAAGATTAGCATTCCTGCAGTACAAATAAGGAAAGCACAAAGATATGAAATTATTGCCCAAAGTCATATGAGAAACTTGAATCAGATCATGATTTAAATAATCTGTAAGTGTAAGGGAAACAAGGATACTTGTAGACCAGCCTCCACTCCTAAGGAAGGCACAACTCGTCTGAGCACACCTGGCATAGCTCTTCCTTATACCAGTTTCATAGTGGTTTCCTCCTTTGAGATTCCCTCCATGTTTTAGGGTGGTGCGTTAGACCATTGTTCATAGACCAGACTGATTCGACACCATGGGCTGTGATGTCCATGAGCACTGGGTTGGGTGAAGTAGGTCAGGCCATTTTCTTTTAGTAGATTCAATGAGAAACAAATCTGTTTTGAATTCTTTCTGTGCATCCTTGCTGTTGTGGACAGAAATCAGATCCTTACATAATATGTTTTCAGAGTTGTGCCTCCGGAGTCAGAAGCAGAGCAGTGCAGGCCGCATACCTCTTCACTCCTCATCAGAGATGTGGCCCTGCAGAAGTGGCATCTTACTCTTGCCCACATTGGCTTCCTGTGTGTCTTGAAGGTTGTATTTGCTTTGTCTACTGAAAAAACACATTTTTACTACTGACAACACTCCAGAACCAATAAAGCTAAGGTGAAGGGAGTTGTTTTCTCCTCTGCTTCGTGCACGATTGCCAGTAGAGTGACCAGCTAAGGCCTCTGTGAGCTGCTGGCCTCTATCCCTATCCCAGGAAGGGCTGGCATCATACACAGAACCTGGATCAGGCCCTTTACCTCCAGGTTTCATTTACTGCTGTTTTCAGCAAACCTTGAAATAAACCAGTTTGATGGGAATCCAAATCTCTTTTCCCTCTGACCCAAAAGCTTCTGGCAGAGCTGTTACTGGCAGCTCTTCCCCAGTTCTGCTATCAGCCATTCCACCAAGAAATTCTTGGGCCACAAGTGACTTCTGTCACTTCTGCATCCCTCGAGTTTTCACAGCCTTGCCAGGAGCCCAGCACACCCCAGGCAGACACCCGTGCTCGAGGAATTACTGAGCCCCAGGCTGTTCCACTCAGAACAAATCTCTGTACCTTAGCAAGTCAGTCCGCCTGAACCAGCCTTGTTCCAGAAAACATTTCCTCCTACAGGTAACTCAGTTCAGGAGAAGATGGTCTTCAAGTGCTTCCTTAGGAGCACAGTTTTGAAGGCAGGATCTTTCACGTGGCGTGAATAGGACATCAGCTTTATAGATTTTTCTTTAGAGACTTTTCTAAGTCTGTAAAGACTAGTAGTTAAAGACCTAGTAGTCTTTACAGACTACTTAGCTCAGTAAAATTGTGTTTCTTCTTTAATAGACTTTACAGACTACTTTTAGCTCAGTAAAATTGTGTTTCTTCTTTAATAATAAATTCAGGGCGTTAGGTGTAATTTCTGAATTTTTGTTTTCCATTTGAAACACTATTTTTTAACCTAGTATTGTTATTTCTGCCTTTGTGTTTAAACAAGGGGGTTTGAAAGCAAATTCAAAAATATTTGCAGTGACTTACAGTGTTTTGCAGTGATTTATTGGCTGGAGGTAGAAAGTGAGGGAAGAATGAGAGACAGATGGTCACCCCAAAAAACAGTGTTAACACCATGCTAGGATGCATCAGCCATCCTTACAACTGCCCTCTCCTGAAACCAGTCACATCAGTCTTTCCCAGAAGCAGCTGATGAACTTCGAGTGGTGAAACATTTTGTCCTGCAGAATGGGGAAAAAATGGGGTGTGTGGGAATAAAAGACGGATGAACAGACCTTCCCCAGCTCAGTTCAGAGTCAGAGAAGCAGCTTGTAGTGACTAAATCCCAGGAGGCAGGAGTGGAACCATGGCGCTAATGGACCAAGAGCTTGGTGAGACCCTGGGCCAGAAGCAGCTTGTGTCTGAGCTCACTTGCTGGCTCTGCGTAGACCTTTGATGCTGAACTGAGTATGAGTAGGACATAGAGGCGCAAAGTCATATCCAGTTAAGTCCTAAATTCAGCAGAATGTCTGTCTTCAGTTCCTGGTTATGTTTCTACTCCTGCACTTTTGAGGAATTTTATTTTGAAGGATAAGAGGTGTGGCACCTCACCTATTTCTAGTGCCAACTTGTATGCCAACTTTCAGCAATGACAGCTTATCAGGTTCTAGATGAAGGTAGAGACCTAAACATCCAGGTGAAAAAATATCTAGTAGAACTCCAGCAGATCCTTGACTGACATCATGGTAGCGAGTGTCACTGTGAGGCTCTTCCACAGCGTAGAGCTAGGGTGAGTTTTCCATCTTTTTCATGCCATTTATTTCCGTTATGTATTATTTATAAAATGCCATACATGCTAAGGGATAAGGCAAAATAAGAGTTGTTTTAAATTGAACGTAGGGAGTGAAAGTAGTTGAAAAAATAGTTATTTAAAAAAAAAAAAACAACACACCGAGTAATGCTATCTATGTATTACTTTCAGAATGAACCTAAATGTGAAAGTTAACATTTAAACAAATGCATAAATAATATAGGTGAAATGCTAAGCCTCAGTCCCATTAAACTTTGGCTCCTAAGTGCCTAAATAGCCTGCAGGAATGGGATTCAAGCACTTCAGGAAATTTTACCTCCAACCTTAATAGGTTGTTCACCTCCCCTTACAGCACACTGCCTGCGTGCCCTGCAAGCGCTCTCTGAGAGAGGAATTCTGCATTGGAAGAAGCGTTCAGTATCAATTTTTTAGATTGTTTTATGTGTTCGCTCTGGAGGTAGACCTTCCGCCTGCCCTGTAGGGAGTGGGAGCGCAACTGTCAATTGTGCTTCTGACGGAGAACTCTTAGAGAACTCCCTAGAAAAGTGCGTGCTCGGCGGATCGCAGCGGAGCCCTGCAGCCTGCCGGGGCGAGCTGCGGCGGGAGGGGAGCCACCGGGCTCCCCTCGGGGGATCGCAGGCTCCGTGCGGAGGGTCTTGCTCGGTGGCAGCCCCTGAGGTCCGGGCACCGTCCGCGGGAACCTCCTCCCACCCGCGATATCCCGCGCAGGTTTTGCACCCCCTTCTTTCTGCCCTCGCTCCCCAGCGCGGCACGGGAAGTTTATGCCAGGGTGTTCTCGCAGACCCTAAAAATGTGGCAAGACGCCCTGGCTTTCCGCCGCCTCTAGCTCGCCCTGTGCCTACCGCCCGCCCTGGGGCAGCCGCCGGCCCGGGCCCGGGCCCGTCC